>CM077180.1:2297309-2367309 GCA_039654105.1 Coreius guichenoti | reverse complement strand
CACTACAGTAAATCATGCGGCGTCACTACAGTAAATCATGTGGTGTCACTACAGTAAATCATGTGGTGTCACTACAGTAAATCATGTGGTGTCACTACAGTAAATCATGTGGTGTCACTACAGTAAATCATGTGGTGTCACTACAGTAAATCATGTGGTGTCACTACAGTAAATCATGTGGTGTCACTACAGTAAATCATGTGGTGTCACTACAGTAAATCATGTGGTGTCACTACAGTAAATCATGTGGTGTCATTACAGTAAATCATGTGGTGTCACTACAGTAAATCATGTGGTGTCACTACAGTAAATCATGTGGTGTCACTACAGTAAATCATGTGGTGTCACTACAGTAAATCATGTGGTGTCACTACAGTAAATCATGCGGTGTCATTACAGTAAATCATGCGGCGTCACTACAGTAAATCATGCGGCGTCACTACAGTAAATCATGTGGCGTCACTACAGTAAATCATGTGGTGTCACTACAGTAAATCATGTGGTGTCACTACAGTAAATCATGTGGTGTCACTACAGTAAATCATGTGGTGTCACTACAGTAAATCATGTGGTGTCACTACAGTAAATCATGTGGTGTCACTACAGTAAATCATGTGGTGTCACTACAGTAAATCATGCGGCGTCACTACAGTAAATCATGCGGCGTCACTACAGTAAATCATGCGGCGTCACTACAGTAAATCATGTGGTGTCACTACAGTAAATCATGTGGTGTCACTACAGTAAATCATGTGGTGTCACTACAGTAAATCATGCGGCGTCACTACAGTAAATCATGTGGTGCCACTACAGTAAATCATGTGGTGTCATTACAGTAAATCATGTGAAGATCTGATCTGATATCTGTGGTTTATAACAGAGAATTCTGCACCGAACGCTTCCACTAGATCTCACAGTAGAGATGTTATTAATTCTGTGGTGAATTCAAACTCTTTCTCACTGGATCTCCAGCGCTGTGTAGTAACGGTGTGGCGTGATCGAGATCACCGTGTGTGAGCTCAAACGAGTAGCGCGGTTCCATTACACAGAGCCGAAGCACATCCGATACAATGTTCTTCTGCAAAATGCATGCAGTTTTTCTTTAACCTCTAGAGGGGCAAAAGCTCGTACACAGTTTACCTTTAAGCTGAATAATGACACTACTGTCTTCTGTAGAGCTGCTTTACAGCACAATTCATCTCATATTTAATGAAGTTTGCATCACTGATTCTGTTTTGCCTGTTTATTACTCTGAAGCTGCTTTGATATAATCTGTATTGTATAAAGCACTGTTTATATAAAGGTGACTCGACTCAACATCGTCTTACCTCAATTTTGCGCTTTTTCCTCACTTTCTCGATCTTTTCGTCCAGAGTCGTGGCCGCTCTCTGGAAAAAGCGAAAGAAGAGATGAAGATCCACCATGAGAAACATGCATCAGTCTGTCAGCTGTGTGTGTGTGTGTGTGTGTCTCACTCGCCTTCTTCTTCAGCTGAGCCATCACGTCGTCCATCGCCCAGTCGCCGCTGTACAACCCGTCCCGCTCTCCAAACTCAAAGTCAGCGCTGAAGTCTCCGGTGCTGCGGCCCTTCAGAGCGCGCTTCTCTTTACTCAACACGATGGGCTGATCCTGACCAACACACACATCATCTACGGTGAGTCCATGCTATACTGATGCCATCAGATGGCAACGCTTTAAAATATACCATGGTGAGGAAATTCATGTGCAATAGCATTTACATGGTGCACTAGAGCTGCACGAATAATCGTTAAAAGATGGCAATCTCGATTCACCAACGTGATCTCATTCCTCAATGAAAACGATTTGCCTCTGTCTATTAAACCTTTGACCAACTCTGATGTCTATGAAAAAACGAAACAAGTGAAGTATTTATGAGTGAGTCATTGAATCATTCATTCAAGAGATTCCTTCAAAAAACGCTGATTCATCCAGTAATGAAACAAGTGAAGTCTTTATGAGTGAGTCATTGAATCATTCACTCAAGAGATTCGTTCAAAAACGCTGATTCATCCAGTAATGAAACAAGTGAAGTCTTTATGAGTGAGTCATTGAATCATTCACTCAAGAGATTCGTTCAAAAACGCTGATTCATCCAGTAATGAAACAAGTGAAGTCTTTATGAGTGAGTCATTGAATCATTTACTCAATTCTATTTTTTTAAAAAGAATTAATTCAAATTAAATATTTTTTTAAATAGACTGCAGCAATTAATATTTTGTCAGAATATCTAGAAAATTAAGTGTTATTTTGTTTTGCTGTCTGTTCAGAATTGTGAAACAAATCAATCAATAAATAGATTTTTTTTTTTTTAAATAAAAAACATTGTATTTATCTATAATCATGCAGCCAAGGTACTTACAAAAATATCATGGAACACGTATAAAAATTTTTAAAAAAACATACTATAGTAATACCACTGTACATGTCCAAAATACCATGGTAGAATTTACATTTTCTGTTTTCAGAAAACAAAAACAAGTTAAACTTTCAAATACATCTTGATTCTTTATTCATTTTTATTTCAGCTTTAGCTTGAGTTAATGTATGAGAATGAGAAATGCTTCCTTGACAAGCTAAAACAAAATAAGTTTTTTATATTTTATTTCAGCTAACATTTATTTTATTTCAAGACAAGTAATGAAAATGTTTTTATGGTTTAAGTTAACTCATTACCCAGGTAGAGTCCAAACTCTATGATGTTTTTATCATGGCATGTCAAAAACTCGTTTACACCATGGACATAAAAACATGGTATTACCACGGTATGTTCCCCAAAACACAGTACTACATCTTCAAACAACATACTATTACCATGATGCAGACCAAAACATGGTATTACCACAGTAGTAAAACATCCATATAAAGTAGTATTATAATGACGCAGATTAAAAAAACATGGTATTACCACAGTATGAGGCTCAAAACATGGTAAATCCCCAGATAAAGTAGTATTATGACGACGCAGATCACAAAACATATTACCACAGTATGAAGCTCAAAACATGGTAAATCTCCATATATATATAGTGGAATTAACCCTTTCATGCAAAGTGGTCACTACAGTGGACAGCTATTCAAAAAGCATTTTCTTGCATATGCATTGGTTTTGATGGCATAGTTGCACATCAGCCTCTACAGTGGACCCTCGTGCATCATCCTATATATTGCCACCAAGTGGCAAGCCGTTGCATATCCATTTTTTCCCCTCCAAACCAAGATGGCCAATGGCCAGTCAGAAATGCCAAGTTGCTCCGGAATATCCATCCATTCCTTCTATCCTAGGAGACTCTTGCAGGTAAAACAAACGTTGTAGCATCAAGCAATATCTAATGAGTCTTCTCACAGTTAAATTTTCCAAGTTTTTATTTTAGATCGGGAGAAAATTCTGATTAATCATCATGCATCAATAGCTACAGCTCTGGAAAAAATTAAGAGACCACTCCAAGTTCCGAAATCAATCTTAATTTTTTCCAGAGCTGTATATTTCAGCTACAATTCATACTAATACTGTGACTATTGTTTTTGAAAATACTTCATATGCAGTAACTTTTCTGACTGTAAATAAATGTATTTGTGTTATTAGAATGTAATTTGCATTACGTAATCACATTACTTTTTTGATGTTAATGTATGTGACTTGTAATGCATTACTTTACTCATTACATCACAAAGTAATCTAATTACATAACGCATGTTGCTTGTAATGTGTTACTTTACTCATAACATCAAAAAGTAATCTGATTACGTAATGCACGGCACTTGTAATGCATTACTTTACTCGTAACATCAAAAAGTAATCTGATTACATAATGCATGTTGCTTGTAATGTGTTACCCCCAACACTGCTCATTTCAGATGAGATTGAAAACACCTGATCGCTAGGTTTTCTCAGAGGAGAGCTATGGTGGAAATGTGTCCATCTTGAACATAATCAGAAATATCAGCTAATAAGGGTAAATGGACATACTCTGGTACACTGGAGGAGCATCTGAGTTGGATTTCTACAGCTGTAAAGATCTCTGATGGAATCACGTCCTCATGTTCTGATATCAAAGATACTCGCGTTCAACTTGTATGAAGTTCAATTGAGTGGGCAATATTTCACATCTATATTTTTTGTATATATTTTATAGTTTTCACATGATTTTATACAATTGTATTGATTGATTTGTTAAATACACACAATATTGCCGTGTTATTACTGCATTATGTTTAATACAGCATATCTTCAGTTTAAACCATAAACACATGCTGTCCACTCTAGTGAACATCTGAAAATATGTGTAAAAAATATATATATTTTTAAATCTTGTTTTTCATGCCCTAAGAGCAATAAAAACACATAGGAAAAAAATCCTGACTGAGGTTATCATAATTCATGCATGAAAGGGTTAAAATGACACATAACACAAAACATGATATTACCAGCCACAGTATGAGGCTCAAAACATGGTAAATCGCCAAGTAGTATTATAATGATGCAAATCACAAAACATGGTATTACCACACCACAGTGTGAGTGTCTAAACATGGTAAATCTCCACATAAAGTGGAATTAAAATGACAAAACAAAACATGATATTACCAGCCACAGTATGAGGCTCAAAACATGGTAAATCCCCAAATAAAGTAGTATTACCATGACACACATCACAAAACATGGTATTACCACAGTATGAGGCTCAAAACATGGTAAATCTCCAAGTAGTATTATAATGATGCAAATCACAAAACATGGTATTACCACAGTATGAGGCTCAAAACATGGTAAATCGCCAAGTAGTATTATAATGATGCAAATCACAAAACATGGTATTACCACACCACAGTGTGAGTGTCTAAACATGGTAAATCTCCACATAAAGTGGAATTAAAATGACAAAACAAAACATGATATTACCAGCCACAGTATGAGGCTCAAAACATGGTAAATCCCCAAATAAAGTAGTATTACCACGTGATGCACATCACAAAACATGGTATTACCACAGTATGAGGCTCAAAACATGGTAAATCTCCAAGTAGTATTATAATGATGCAAATCACAAAACAGGGTATTACCACACCACAGAGTGAGTGTCTAAACATGGTAAATCTCCACATAAAGTGGAATTAAAATGACAAAACAAAACATGATATTACCAGCCACAGTATGAGGCTCAAAACATGGTAAATCGCCATATAAAGTAGTATTACCATGACACACATCACAAAACCATGGTATTACCACAGTATGAGGCTCAAAACATGGTAAATCGCCATATAAAGTAGTATTACCATGACACACATCACAAAACCATGGTATTACCACAGTATGAGGCTCAAAAACATGGTAAATCCCCAGATAAAGTAGTATTACCACGTGATGCACATCACAAAACATGGTATTACCACAGTATGAGGCTCAAAACATGGTAAATCTCCAAGTAGTATTATAATGATGCAAATCACAAAACATGGTATTACCACAGTATGAGTGTCTAAACATGGTAAATCCCCAGATAAAGTAGTATTTTAATGACACAGATCACAAAACATGGTATTACCACAGTATGAGTGTCTAAACATGGTAAATCCCCAGTTAAAGTAGTATTACCACGTGATGCACATCACAAAACATGGTATTACCACAGTATGAGGCTCAAAACATGGTAAAAGCCCACATAAAGTAGTATTTTAATGACACAGATCACAAAACATGGTATTACCACAGTATGAGTGTCTAAACATGGTAAATCCCCAGTTAAAGTAGTATTACCACATGATGCACATCACAAAACATGGTATTACCACAGTATGAGGCTCAAAACATGGTAAATCCCCAGTTAAAGTAGTATTACCACATGATGCACATCACAAAACATGGTATTACCACAGTATGAGGCTCAAAACATGGTAAAACCCACATAAAGTAGTATTTTAATGACACAGATCACAAAACATGGTATTACCACAGTTTGAGTGTCTAAACATGGTAAATCCCCAGTTAAAGTAGTATTACCACGTGATGCACATCACAAAACATGGTATTACCACAGTATGAGTGTCTAAACATGGTAAATCCCCAGTTAAAGTAGCATTACCACGTGATGCACATCACAAAACATGGTATTACCACAGTATGAGGCTCAAAACATGGTAAAACCCCACATAAAGTAGTATTTTGATGACACAGATCACAAAACATGGTATTACCACAGTATGTGTGTCTAAACATGGTAAATCCCCAGTTAAAGTAGTTTTACCATGTGATGCACATCACAAAACATGGTATTACTACAGTAGTACCCCAAAACATGGTATTACCATGGTATGTTCCCCAAAACACAGTACTACAACATAGTATTACCATGATGCACATCTCAAAACATGGTATTACCATGGTACAGGCCCCAAATAACATGGTGTAACTGAAGTGTTAAGTGAACTTACGGCTTCATCATCAGACGCTGAATCCGGCTCCTCTGGCACGTCATCATCATCATCAATAGTTCTGATCAGATCCATATCGGAAAACATCTTTGCGCTGCAGTCGCAAAACAAAAACTCAGACTGATGACTAAAACAGACTATTAATAACTATTATTAGTGACTATATATGACGTATATCTTATCTTATATATTTATATTCATAAAAGACACCTGGTCATATAGTCTCACAAATCATAAACATATAATCGTGTGTGTTTGACACACTAACAGCGCTGCATGTTCATAAACACACACGTGTATCGCAGCGGCGCAGCGGATGGGCGTCATTCACACGCGGCTCTTATTCAGCGGCTGCCGCGGACACATGAAGCGACACTGACACCTACAGGCGCGGAGGACGAGACTAGTGGTCACACGCCACTTCCACCGACAAAGCGTCTTCTTCTTCTTCTTCTTCTTTCTATTTTACGGCGGTTGGCATCCAGCTTTTTGGTGCATTACCGCCCCCTTCTGCGGATCAGAGAATAGGTTTACAGACTAAATCACCCACTCACCCTCCTTCTCCCCCACACATCTCATCCCTGTCCTACTATATATTAATTAATAACATTAATACTTTTTAACCCTCCTCAATACTACTTTTCTTCATATCCTATTAAAAACCCCAGTTTCTCTTAAGAAATTCATAAGAATTCTTGTCTGTGCCCTATGATCTGTGCTCAATAACCCTTTTAATGTGATGTTCTGCACCCCTATATCCCTCAGCTTAATCCTCATCACCTCTCTCTGAGCTCCATACCGACTGCATCTCAAAACTGCATGCTTTACTGACTCCTCTTCCTGACATCCCTCACACATTCCATCATGATGTTTCCCTATCAACTTAAGTGTTTTATTTAATAAACAATGTCCCAGTCTTAACCTAGATATCACCATTTCTTCTCTCCTATTTCCACTTCCAACCCTTATTGTATTTTTAACATCCCTTTGAATTTTATATAAAAGTCTCCCTTTACCTTCTCCATCCCATCTTTCTTGCCACTTTTGATTTATTTTCTCCCATATCACACTTTTAACCTCTGTTTTGCTAATACTTACTTGCATTTCTGTTTCCTTTTGTTAATGCACTTTTTGCTAATGTATCCGCCTTTCCCCTTATCCGTACATGTCCTGGAACCCATATAAATTGTACCTGTCTTCCTTGATTTACTGTTCTTGTTACTGACTGCAGTACTTCAAATAGTATATCTTGACAACTTTTTGAATAGAATGACCTTAGACTTGCTAAAAAGACGAACCTGAGCATCCCAAAACTTTGTCCTGCCCTGTCTTTTCCACCCATCTTAATGCAATTAACATTGCCAGCATTTCCACTGTATAAACCCCTAATTTGTTAGATGTTCTTCTGTTGATTCCTACTCCTTTATCTGGTATTACCACCACCAATCCTGTTGCTTCTGTCTCTGGATTCTTAGCACCATCTGTATAAATATGGATATATTCATTATATTTTTCCACTACTCGATTATTGAATACTTTTTCCAAAATTAATATCCTCCTTTGCCTTACTTTTTTTCTCCAACACAAACCAGTCTACCTCAGGCCAAACTATCTTCCATGGCGCCATCTCTGGATAGACTACCGTGGGGCTTATCCTCATATTAAAAACTTCTAATTCTTTATCTATATCATTTCCAATCCGACCAAAATTTTCCTTTAGATTTTTCCCCCACTCCCAGCTCTCCTGCAGTACCACCGACAAAGCATTGAGAAATTGAACATTTACAATTAAATTAAAAAATATATGACGTCAGCTGAGACTGCAGAGGGTTGTAGACCTAAAATAAACAATCTCTGAACACAGAACATGATGTAAAAACTCAGTTTACTTGCAGAAAAAACATTTTGATATTTTTAGGGTTAGGTCAAGGTCAAAGTGCAAGGTTAAATTGATAAATCGCATCCAAAATAAAAGTTATGTTTACAATATGTATGTGTGTGTGCTGTGTATAATTATGTATATATAAATACACACTCATACATGTATACATTTAAGAAAATATTGTTTATATATATATATATATATAATATAAATATATATACTTGCACATTTTTATTAAATATATACATGAATGTGTATTTATACATAATTATACACAGCACACACACATATTGTAAACATAACTTTTATTTTGGATGCGATTAATCAATTTGACAGCACTAAATACAACCTGACAGAACACATGCATATTAAACAAACGCTTGAAATCATGTAGTGGAAATAACAGGCTCAGTTTCAATGAATTCATTGAATGCTGTAATAAGAAACTTTTTGAAAAGGCTTTAACTTAGTGCAATGGGCAATAAAATAACCCAGCATATTTATATATATATATATATATATATATATAAAAAAAAAAAAAAAAGATAAATTCCTCTGCAAATGTCTTACAATATTGAGCCAATATATTTTTTCCTACTTTTAACAGTTCTTGAGTATTAAAAACAACTATAAAAAGGGAGGTCTCTAAATATTAACTATATGCATCACTGCATATTCTATAAGCAACCATATGGATAAATTAAACATTAAAGCCACAATACGTAATTTTTCACTTATTCAAAACAAAGGCGTAGCTTGATGTCTTGATTTGGCGGAGCTTTTATTCTTCCGCTCATGCGTATGTGAGGTAGCGCAGCGCTGTTTTATCATATTACACACATTTGTGTGTTGAAAGTTATAATGCTACTCTGATACACTACAGTAAGCTAGATCGATATTAGGCATGGTAAAACATTGTACTCGCGGCAAAACAAGAAAACGAGATTTAAACAAGACTAACTGTGTTGAGCTGTA
Source organism: Coreius guichenoti (assembly GCA_039654105.1). Lineage (NCBI taxonomy): Eukaryota > Metazoa > Chordata > Actinopteri > Cypriniformes > Gobionidae > Coreius > Coreius guichenoti. The sequence goes on along the minus strand of CM077180.1, from coordinate 2,357,999 downwards.
TAACAATTAGTTTTCTGTCGATGAATGTCTCCAAACAGTTGATCACCTGTCTAATAAAACACATCATATATTAAAGCGTCTTTGGTGTTTCCATGGTTTCTACAAAATATCAAGGGTATTGAGGGTATGATGTCATTGATAGGCGACGTACGCACACGGTCCGTCTCCTGGTTAAAATTGCTTATTTCTCTGGATTTAAACATTCTTGGAAACATTTGGGATAACGTGAGAACACAAGTACAAAATACATAACATTGTTCTAGTGGATTTTGGATATTTTAAATCCAAAAATCTTACATATTGTGCCTTTAAGAAAACATGCCAGTTATGAGTTTGTGTTATGTATTTCTATAATGCATGTTTTTTTTTTAGTCCCATTTAGTTGCATAAAGTAAAAACCAGCTCAGTGTATTGTTTATTGGAGGTTTAATTGGTATAATTTGAGAGAAAAACACAAGAGTCATATTAAAACATAACTGTCAAAGACACTTTATTAAAAAAAAACAAACAAAAAAAAAAAAACAACAAAATACAAAAATCAAACTATACAAGAACTTGCAGCCAAACTTTCCTATACAAGGAAAAGACGGATCTCAAGCACTTTTGCCCAGTGCAGAGGTTTAGGGTCTGGGAGGACGCATGCCAGGAGGAGGAGGACCTGAAGGAAACACAGAAGACCAATTTAAAAAAAAAAAAAAAAAACCAATAAAAACCACAGTGTGCATTTCAATCAGATGCATACAAACCAACTAAACAGGCGTTACCTCTCATTCCAGGGGGTGGCGGCCTCATGCCAGGGGGAGGCATTCCCATCGGAGCGCCGCGGCCGGGTGGCATTCCCATCGGTGGTCCCATGGGCGGCCGCATGCCTGGAGGAGGTCCCATCATACCTGCGGACGAGGGGAGACACGAGCACAATGGTGAACGTTAACCATCACACAACAGGATGAGTGTGTGTTACACAGCCATGTGATTCTGAGCTCAGTGTAATCCTGCTTCCACATAAAGCGGACTCCTCATCGCCCTCAGAAAACATTGATGTCATCACAGCCGGCGAATCAGCACAGCCATCAGAAAGACACGCTGTAACTGAGCATTACAGAGCCATTCTTACCTGGAGGCGGCGCACCTCTGCCCATGGGTGGAGGCGGACCCGCCCGGCCCGGAGGGTATTGTGTGGGGGCTCCGGCTATACTGGCCCCCGCAGCGGCCGCCGCGACCGTGCCTCGTCCCTGAGGGGTCATGACCTGAGACAGAGACACACGATGGGTTACAAAGAGAAGGACAGGTCGGTTTAGTGCAAATGGTACAAAATACAGCAAAACCATACTAAGTGTTATAAAATTATAAATTTAAATATCAATATATTATTAATAAACTAAACCAGGGCTTTACAAATGACAAAATGTAGTAGAGATGTAAAATTTGGTTATTAGGTTATTATTGCGTGTATATTAGGGGTGGGCGATATAGCCTCAATTATATCACGATATTTCAAGAATATTTACGATAATGATTTATGACGATGTAGAAAAAATATATAGAACAAAGTTTTATTGGTGATTACAGCTGGTAGGCAGCAGCATTTATTAGTGCAAACAAAATGAAGCATTTTCCATCCTTTTCCAGTGAGCTACTGTCATTGACGACTGAATACCTCAGACCTGTGATACCTGTAAATGTATTGTCATAAGGTGGCAGCAGCATCACAGTCACAGCACGAGTCAAATGGTAGCAAAGTAAAAAAAGTAGCCTTGGTACAAGTTGGTAGTGTTTTCACTGGAAATGTTAAGTAAAAGTATAACATAACTCCTTAACATTTTAGTTTAACAATAACTAAAGTAATTTATGCCATGGTCTGTCTGAATATTCGATTACGATTGGCTGGAAGGTGTGTAATAAAATCGTTTAATGCACAGGTAGTTCCAAGTCAGTTGAATCACCGTTCTATAATAATGCGCTGTTTTCATTGAAGCGCACACACAGAGTCTGGCGCACTTTCTGGGGACTCTCCATAGATGTAATGATTTTTATACCGTACAAACTGTATATTCTCTCCCCTTACACTAACCCTTCCCCTAAACCTACCCATCACACAAAACTTTCTGCATTTTTACATTTTTAAAAGAACTCATTCTGAATGATTTATAAGCTTTTGTACCCATGGGGACCTCAATTTAGGTCCCCACAGTGACACGAGTCCCTATGAGTGTGTGCATTCAGGTTGAAGTCCCCACTGGGATAGAACAACATGTCCACACATATACACACATACACACAAACACACAAACACGTCAGAGAGACCGATATGCGCATACACACAAAATATGTCTAAATATTCTCAAACACAGTTGGTTATGTCTTAAAACAGAAGAAAAGAGGAAAACGTATGTGTGATCCGTGCAGCTCTTAAAGTGACGGCAGATTTGCCGGATGCCGTCTCTATGACAACATTAATCAAACAAAAGACAACAAGAAAACTCACTCGCAGCTCTAGACAGAATATAACTGAGCTATTTGTAATGTATAGCCTATATTTTATTAATAAAGTGCAGTGTTATTTTACATTATTATACAGTTTCTGTACCTGAATACCTGAAAAATGTTTCTTTCTATATTTATATCTTTGCTCAATTGTATTTGTGCAATTGATAATTTATTTGTTCTTTAATTACTAAGTGTCTTTAATAACGCTTGAAATGTATATTAGTTAGGCTAGTTGTTTTTCCTCTGGTATTTTTAAACCATAGGCAAAAGTTCCTTGTGTAAGTGTTCTTAGCCTGTTGATTTTTGTTCATGGTGTTCAGCTCCTATTAAATGTTTTACAATAAGACTTAGAATAAATGTAAATGATGATATCTAAGGTTTTTTCTTTTTTTTTTTTTAACCTTATTGGAATCGAAATTAGGAATCGATAAGAAGAATCGGAAACGTTAAAATTCAAACGATACCCAACCCTATACGCTGAGTTTCAGTTCATGTGTGACGCGCTCCAGTTCTTCTTGTTCAACTTTATGCTTAAGTTTATTCCGTGCACGGTCAAGTGCTTCGTCAGATTTGTTGTGTTGCCAGTCTTGGCAGTAATCATCTTGTCGCAAACACTGCATCGCAGGCTGTTGGCATCCAGCCTGGTGAAACGTAGCCACATCTTTTACATCAATGGGGGTTGGGACGCTTACACATTACAGCCTCACGTGTGAGCCACGTCTCTGTGGGCAAACGCGTAAACTAGTGTTTTTCCTTGATGCCTCGCCACAGCCAATCACGCTGCATGCTTATTTGCTTACTGACGTTGACTAGATTAACCCCTTGGGTTCCAAAATTTGGTAGCAAACACGCAACGTTTCGGTAATCGATAGTATCGAGGCAATTCAGTCGGTACCTAAAAAGTATCGAACTCGATACCCAGCCCTAATTGTGTCTAAAATGTAATGACTTAATATTAGTTTATTGAACTATAAAAATCAATGCAACATTTGCAGTCATGATAAAGTGGCAAAACAGCTCCCTTGGTCGTGTTATGTTGCTTGCCGTAACTATATCATAATCACTCAGCTTTTTGAATCTTTACCTCAGAATGTTTCTTCTGCGAGTTTCTTTAGGTTGTTACACTCATTTGTTTTGATTTCTCCACAAGTCTCACAAAGAGACCGGCAGCGCAAGCCTTAACAGCGCAACCTCGTTACCAGAAATATCCATCACAGTTTACACCGAACGCAATAGAATCATTTTGATTTCTTTCCGAGTTATTTTGTCTCTGAAGTTTTAAATCAGGCTACTTGTCCGGTTAGGCAAGTAAAACTTTCAATTTCCCCTTCAAAAATAATCCACTTGTCACGGACAAGTATTAATGTCTAGCCCTGATAAGTTACTGTTAACAGTGCGTACCTGCTGCGACGGGCCACCGACTCCCCTCACGGGTCCGGCGAGGCCAGCGGGAGCCTGTGCCATTGGTGCTCCCGCGGGAACGCCTCGACCTGCAGCCCTGCCGACTCCTGGACCTCCAGCCACTCCAGCCAGGGGCACGCGGGCGATGCCAGTCTGTCACGGGACACAACCAAAGCACGTCATTCTCTTCATTCACAAGAAAAAGCCATTGAAATGACTCTGAAAGCAGACTCACGTCTTTAGGAGGAGGTCCTTCTACAGTCATGGAAACTAGATTCTCTCCTCGGAGCAAAACCAGACCCAACACACGCTTCTCCTCCCGCTCCGGCTGCTTAGAGTTCTTGGGTCTGTAAAAGGACATGGATTGATAAATATTGATACACTGAACTTTTATAACAGATGGATTTTAAAGGGTTAGTTCACCCAAAAATGAAAATTAACCCATAATTTACTCCCTTCAAGTTTCACAAGGACTCACTTGATCTTTCTGAACTCGTCACAGTCGCACAGGATCAGGTTCATGTGTTTGTCGAAGGCTTTGAACGTGCCGATGAATATCCGCCCGTCCTGCAGGATACAGCGCATCCGAAAGTCGATGTGCTGCAACATCTTACTGCTCTTTCCGACCGTCTGAAAGAATCGAGAGAAAAAGAGTTAAAGATACAGGCACTTCATAGGAACATCAACCAGCTGATACTGCGGATTGACATTATGGGCAGACACTTAGTAAATAACATCAGAACTTCTGTAGCTTTAGTCAATTGTAAAAGAAACCATTATCAATACTTTGTACAGTCCATTGTGTTTTGGAGGCTGATTTTAAAAGGATGAATACAATTCTAGACTAAAGCATTGAAATTAAATTCTTGTTAAATTATAACTATATATTAAACCATTATTGGGGACGCAATAATCGGTTTGAGCAAAATAAGTCTTTCGGTTAGCGCTGCACAACTGGAGCAGAGGACACTGAAACAAACAATACACTTATACAGCTAAAAAGTGCTATATACTAAATTGTATCCAAACTTATATAATAACGCGAATGCCTAAAGCACTGAAATTCTTTTATAAAAAGAAAAAAAAAAAAAAACATTATTGGCGCCGCAATAATCGATTTGAGCAAAATAAAAGTCCTCTTTACTGGAGCAGAGGACAAAAACGTAAACAACACACTTATACAGCTAAACAAGTGCTACAAAACACAATTTACCAGATTAAACACAAACTTATATAATAAAGCGAATGTCTAAAGCACTGAAATCCGTTTATTAAAAACAACAACAACAAACTGTATTATTGGCGACGGTTTGTGCAAAATAAAAGTCCTTCACTGGAGCAGAGGACATAAAAACGCAAACTTATACAGCTTAAAAAAGTGCTGCAAAATATAATTCACTAAATTGTACCAAAACCTATATAATTCACGATTAAATTATTTAAATCAAAGGCTTTAAGCGAGAGTTTGGCTGCAAGCGCAAACAAACGCCGCTCATTCATTCTCTTGACTGGATTTTAGACAAAGATTGCTGTATTTTGTTATACAAGCATTTCAGGAACAAACTACTATAAATAATATGCTTTAAATCTCAAGTTTAGTGTTTTCGGCTGCGTTTTTCTTATAACACCGCAAGATGTTAGGCTCTACGCATCAAAAACGTAATGAAAACGCAGACGTTTTTAACTCATAATCCCTAACTAACCAACATAAATATTAAGATAGTTCATGAATCACACACTAATAAGCTAAACAGTGCAGTCTTACCATGTTTGCTGTTCGGATGGCTCCGATTAATATCGGATTCTGCCAAACAAGTTTTAAAAATTGACCCGCGAAGCGCCGCTGAGTCTTTAATGGAAGCAAAGCGGAAGAGAGTGCGACGCGAGAAGAGTCCGACCGGAAACACGAAACACAAAAGAGTCCGACGGGAAACACGGAACACGATATAACGGTCCGGTTCTGTCACGCTAACCGGAAGAAGACTTTTATTTGGCTCAAACCGATTAATACTGTTTTTATGCTTATAAATAATTCAAAGAAATTTACTTAGAACTTAGTCTAGAACTGTATTTCTCATTTCTCAAATCACTGTAAAGCTGCTTTGAAACAATCTGTATTGTAAAAAGCGCTATATAAATAAAGGTGCCTTGACTTGACCTTTTCCACTTCTTTCTGTTTGTTATTTTTACGGAATACTAATAATAATAATAAAGGTATTGTTACAAACCAGTTTACAAACCACATTTTTATATTTATATTATTATTATTAATTATTATTATTGAAATGATTCTAAATAATAACCTGCTGAATAAAATTCCAGTACAACAAAATCTACAGCTTTTCATTTACTTTATTTCATCAAAACGTGGGGAAAGTGTCTTCAAATAAATTAAAGATATAATAGCATAGAAAATATGACCCAATAAGAAAATAATAACAACATAAGTGAAGAATTAATTATAATTTGTAAACTTCATTCCACATTTTACTTTAAAATTGAATGCAGTAAGGGTTATTATATTATTTGAATTTAAAAATAAATAATTTAATATCAACAAGGACAATTGCCCACAACAGAACGCTGAATATTCCCAGTTATAAATTAATCGAATAGTCTAATAATAATATTTTTTGCCAGTGTTACAAACCACATTTTTACATATGTATTATTTTAAAATAATTCTAAATACTGAAAAAATTCCAGTATAACAGAATCTAATGCATTTCATATCTTCCTTTCATTAAAACATGTTCAAAAGCACGTGTCATTTTTATATTTATAATATAGAATGTCATATTAAAATTATATTTATTTATTACATTACATTGTATTATATTATAGTTTATTATATCATATTATAATAATATACTTTGTCAAACTGGTAATCTTAAACATATAGATTAAATAAGAAGAAAAGAAGCAATGCCTTTTTTTATTTTTTTATTTCTTCAGCTGAGAATAAACTGGTATCTTTATATTAATCATTCAACTGTACAGTCACTTAAGAAAAATAAATATAATCCAAATCATGAAACCCAGCCTTCCTCAAAGTTAATGTGTTATAGATTGCAGGCTAATCGTTACATGATGTACAGTGTTAAGAAAATAAAGAGGTCATCCATCCATCCATCCATCCATCCAGCCTTTACATATTCACAGCTACAAAATGCGTTAAGACATGAAACACGTGACGTCAGATGTGGGCCGTTTAGCTGGACAGCTTCCATCTTAACCTTCATTTGTCAGTTCATTTGAACCCAAACAAGTAAATAAAGTGACATCCCAACCTGATGGATTCAATTCAACGTGATGTGGGAGAACAACCACAATCCCTGTGGAAATGAATCAAAATCATGATCTGGAAAAGAAATAACGAAGTATCCTCTCAGAATCTGTGCTAAAGTGAACACAAACAAACGGCTTTGCTTGCTCTAAATCATAAGTTATTCTTTGTACACTAGTATTTACAGTCCTGGTTTTGTGTTTTGCATCTGAAGAAGAAGAAAAGTCTTTGAAACGCACAGAATATCCATGAGATCAGGACTAAATCTTCGGCATAATGTTGTTAACCAAATGCTGCACATTTCTACAACACAAACACACTATTATTTTCCAAAATAAAGCATATTTTCTTTAATTCTGCACTAATTTCTCCTGCGAAATTAGTGATTTTGGTGAACAACATTTTTTAAAGATATAAAAGATTTCTGGCTGTGAATTTGACCACACTATATCAGCTAACATTAGTGGTGTGGATTGGTAGGAAAGTGAATGTTTTAATAGTGGCGTGTGGAGATGACATTAGATTAGCGTGTTTTGCTGTTGTGAGTGTTTTGATGGACTATTGCTGTATGTGAACCCAAACATACATGCATATACAGTAGCGCTCAACAGTTTGAGAACATTGTGTTTTTGAAAGAAGTCTCTTCTGCTCATCAAACCTGCATTTATTCGATCAAAAATACAGAAAAAAACAGTAATATTGTGAAATATTATTACAATTTAAAATAATGGTTTTCTATTTTAATATACTTTAAAATGTAATGTATTCCTGTGATCAAAGCTGAATTTATCATCATTACTCCAGTCTTCAGTATCACATGATCCTTCAGAAATCATTCTGATATGATGATTTATTATCAATGTTGGAAACAGTTGTGCTGATTAATATTTTCTATAACGTGATGCTTTTTTCAGGATACATTAATGAATAAAAAGAACAGCATTTATTCAGAATAACAATATAAATCACTTTTTTATCAATTTAACACATCCTTGCTGAATAAAATCATTTCTTTCAAAAAAAAAAAAGAAAAAAAAATGACTGACCCCAAACTTTTGAACGCTAGTGTATACTGTGACAAAAATAAAACTATTTTAATTAAATGCTGTTCTTTTTTTTACTCATTAATGAATCCTGAAAATATTAATCAGCACAACTGTTTCCAACATTGATAATAAATCCTCATATCAGAATGATTTCTGAAGGATCATGTGACACTGAAGACTGGGGTAATGATGATAAATTCAGCTTTGATCACAGGAATAAATTATATTTTAAAGTATATTAAAATAGAAAACCATTATTCTAAATTGTAATAATATTTCACAATATTACAGTTTTTTCTGTATTTTTGATCAAATAAATGCAGCCCTGATGAGCAGAAGAGACTTCTTTCAAACACATTAATAATAGTAATGTTCTCAAACATTTGACTGGTACTGTATATAATCACCCCAAAATAAAAGGAAATGATATTTTGCATAAAAAACATTTTGCAACTGTTACAGTAATAAGACTGAGATTTTCCTGCATTTTACAGTAATGTCAAGTTTTGAAGAAAAATAGTGTAAAAACTAAAAAGAGCACGCCTAATTTTCTTCATGCAATGTCTAATTTCTTTTGATTCTGAGGTGAAATATGACCTGATGCATGTTGCAGGTTTTGCATTAGGCCAGTGTTTTCACTAATAAAGTGCAAACCTTTCTTTTGAACTATTAAACCCAGGTGTTAAAAGGGTTCAGGTGCAATTCTGCACTCGCAATAAAAACTTGCACTAACTCCTTACATGTACACACAACAGAAGAGACACATCAGACACATACCATGCAAACTCACACTTCAAGTCGTAGAGGAAAATAAACGTCAGAGTCTGTTGCATGTGCATTACTGGAGTAGAGACAAGCAGCAGTCATTATTAGGTCGAGGATCACAGTGTGCATAGAGTGAGCCGATGTCTGGCCATTGATCTTTGACTAAGGCAGCGGAAATCAGAAAACGGGAAATGGAAGCCTAAGCCGGCAGATTTCCTTCCAACTAAACACTGTTTATCTCTCGTTCCCGGTTTGAAGTAGCAGCAGCAGCTTTTGATATGACGGTGAAAGCTGATGTGTGTGTTGCCATGGAAACGTGTTAAAAAGGCGATGTTGTGCGCATGCATCACTCTTGACCGAAGCCTTCCGTTTCCTCGATGGCAAACAGCAGCTTCTCCTTTAACTGCTCGTAGCTCTTATAGGGCGGCAGATCCAGACGGTTAAAGCTGGTGGGGTAAAAGATCAAATAAACACTGTAAAAGTTATGTTTGCATACATTAACTATAAAGATAGTAAATTATTTAATCTTGATTGTGAAGTGAATGAATTGCACACTGGTCATTTATGTGCATTGATGCAAATCTGACAATATAGATTAGCCGTGTTTCCACTGTCGGGCCTAAAGCGGGTGTGCTAGTGTGTGTCAGGGCCAGTCACGTTTCCACCGTCGCTTCCGGGGCTTGATCGGGCCTCGTCTGGGCTTCCTCGGGGCTAACGGCTGGGTTTTTTTGGCCCACCTTGGTCCAAAGCGGGCCGGCTCGGGCTTGAGGAGTGGAGAACAAAGGCGGAGTTTATCTGAGTCTTGAGACGGCAGCGCCGCAGATGATTTCATACACCAGCTAACATCAGCATTAAAGACTTTTAAATCATTTTAGCTCACTTTCAGACAGCAGCGAGTGTTTGAAATAACTTCTGTTTGTGATCCGATGTGGATTCTGGTCACTGTATAAGGCAGAAATATTTATATGCCATGCAAAAAAGACTATGTGCGCTAACCATTACTATAGTAAACATGGTAAATACGACCGCTTGAAGAAATCAGACAAATCATATAGGCATTATTTGATCTCGTCTCTTTATACCGGAATGTCTGATATCCATATTTAGCACCGCATATGTCATTTTTCGGGAGCTTCCTCTGTTTCTCTGACTGAAAATATAATATAACTGTATTGGTTATATTGTACACTCACCTAAAGGATTATTAGGAACACCATACTAATACTGTGTTTGACCCCCTTTCGCCTTCAGAACTGCCTTAATTCTACGTGGCATTGATTCAACAAGGTGCTGAAAGCATTCTTTAGAAATGTTGGCCCATATTGATAGGATAGCATCTTGCAGTTGATGGAGATTTGTGGGATGCACATCCAGGGCACGAAGCTCCCGTTCCACCACATCCCAAAGATGCTCTATTGGGTTGAGATCTGGTGACTGTGGGGGCCATTTTAGTACAGTGAACTCATTGTCATGTTCAAGAAACCAATTTGAAATGATTCGAGCTTTGTGACATGGTGCATTATCCTGCTGGAAGTAGCCATCAGAGGATGGGTACATGGTGGTCATAAAGGGATGGACATGGTCAGAAACAATGCTCAGGTAGGCCGTGGCATTTAAACGATGCCCAATTGGCACTAAGGGGCCTAAAGTGTGCCAAGAAAACATCCCCCACACCATTACACCACCACCACCAGCCTGCACAGTGGTAACAAGGCATGATGGATCCATGTTCTCATTCTGTTTACGCCAAATTCTGACTCTACCATCTGAATGTCTCAACAGAAATCGAGACTCATCAGACCAGGCAACATTTTTCCAGTCTTCAACTGTCCAATTTTGGTGAGCTCGTGCAAATTGTAGCCTCTTTTTCCTATTTGTAGTGGAGATGAGTGGTACCCGGTGGGGTCTTCTGCTGTTGTAGCCCATCCGCCTCAAGGTTATGCGTGTTGTGGCTTCACAAATGCTTTGCTGCATACCTCGGTTGTAACGAGGGGTTATTTCAGTCAAAGTTGCTCTTCTATCAGCTTGAATCAGTCGGCCCATTCTCCTCTGACCTCTAGCATCAACAAGGCATTTTCGCCCACAGGACTGCCGCATACTGGATGTTTTTCCCTTTTCACACCATTCTTTGTAAACTCTAGAAATGGTTGTGCGTGAAAATCCCAGTAACTGAGCAGATTGTGAAATACTCAGACCGGCCCGCCTGGCACCAACAACCATGCCACGCTCAAAATTGCTTAAATCACCTTTCTTTCCCATTCTGACATTCAGTTTGGAGTTCAGGAGATTGTCTTGACCAGGACCACACCCCTAAATGCATTGAAGCAACTGCCATGTGATTGGTTGATTAGATAATTGCATTAATGAGAAATTGAACAGGTGTTCCTAATAATCCTTTAGGTGAGTGTATATGTATGTGGTGACTGTCACAGAGAGTGCTAAAGCTCCTCAAGTCGTATTTTTGGTGGAAAATTCGTAGAAATGATCGTTCTTTCTAAATGTGATGTAAACATACTGTCCTGTGACTACAAATAAACAGAAACAGACACGACTGTTCGTCTTTCTTTTGAGAAATAACAGTAAATACCACTTTATTTCTGTGGGACTAATATGTAATCTGGACACAAATTAATTGATTATGATCAATGTATCACTTATTATTGTAAAACTGTGGTAAAGCATTGATGCTTGGGTTTTAAATCTTTAAGTAAACTACAAAAAATGCCAACAAACGACCGCTTTTTTTTAGCGATCTCGCTAGTTTCCAGTTATTTCTCTCTGATTCGTTTTCTGATCAAACTTCCATTTGTTGGTGAAATGATGGGTGTGTGTGACGTTGTTCAGAGAGCCGTGTTACGGGTGGGTTTTAGTGAAGCGCTGCGGAGCTTCTGGCCCGCCGGTGGAAACGCAGGATGGTTTTGGGCTCGGTGCTACAGGTCTGAGGCTATTAGCCCAGCCCGGTCCTGGCTCGCACTGGCCCGACAGTGGAAAAGCGGCTATTGTATCTGCTTTATTGCACAAAAAAAATCATATTCTTGTCTTAGTGAGAACAGGCCTGCATACTGTACATTACGGTAATTTGAAATTCTGATCTTACCATGTGTGGCTCCTCGGCAGCCAGTTTTCTTTTCCCACTTTCTCAATACAAAACTTCTGCGGGCCATTGCTCCCTACAGAAATAAAACACTCTGATCAATAAACATATTCTTTAAAGGACTGGCATTGTGTTTAAACCAACATGTTCAGGCATTTCCATCACAAACCCCCTGCAGTTTCCTCAAAAACCCAGGTCTAAGCAATCATAAATAAGTGTTAACTGACTTATGTTTTTCAAATGACTGTATATATCACATTATATATTCAAATACACAGAATACACAAATGATCAAATTAATATTTTCTTCTCACATTTTATCATCATTTACTCACCCTCATTCACATTTTTATTAATTAAACACCATCGTTCTTTGTGTTTACAGAAAATTGCCAAACTGTACAAAAATGAAAACAATGGTCAACTGTCAAAGTGTATGTGTCTATTATGTTTATTTTTATGTTTTTAGATTTAGTACTATAATTAGAGATCGGCTGATATTGATTTTTTTATAACCAATACCGAAACCAATGTTTATGTGCCCGATAACCGATATGCAATATTTATTCATTGTGTTATTTCTGTTTTTGACAATTATAACAACAGCACTGAACTGAACAAACTGTTTTATTGAACACTTTTTAAATACTGTAATTCCTGAAATTTCACTCCCTCCTTGCATACAAAACAAAACACACTTCTAAATCAATAAATATAGTCTGAAAGCGTGAAAAAAATAAAATATATAGTGCACTGTCACTAAAGTGTTTTTTAAATAAAATCTTTGAACGGGTAAACAATCAGGTAACGAATATAGCATGTAAAAATCATTTTAACAAATAAAAAAAAAAAAGCATAAAACATTCTAAACCGCCTGAATAAAAACACACTACTTTAGTGTATCTTAATAATCCCAATTGCATCTTTTTATTGAGGCCTATAACAACAGCATTAATATAAACAACAGGCAAAATAAATTGACAAAGTCTAATGTTTGCATAAATAAATGACGGGAGGTCTATCAACTCCCCATATATAAAAGCATTTTAAAAGGTTTATGTGTTGTTTGATCGGCTAAAGAGTGAAGTACATTATGCATGCATTCGCTGGAATACGCAAACATTCAGAAAAATAAACAAAACAGCAAATACATCATCGCAATTACCGAGTCCATCTCCTCTCGCATGAGCTCTGTTTTTATCTTTGCATTTACACAGAACTTAATAACAAGATATTAATTAATTTCTACAGAGCTGTAATTATTTAGATGGTTCTTAGCTAAATATATGTTATAAAGTAGATGTTGGGAGTTTTAAACGAGTGTATCGTGTTAAAATCTGCATACGGTGGCCATGCTAGAGCATTTCCCGATCATCAGCCCGGTGAGTGAACGGCACTACGAACATGACTTCACGAGACTAATGATGAGCATAGACAACAGAGAATTCAATTCAGCGCTTTTATTTCCAACATGCACTCATTCATGGCTGTTTTAGTTAATTCATGTGAAGTTACGTCTTTACTGGGACAGGACTTGACGGATTACGTGACTCCTCGAGTTTGTCTCTATTTTTTAGCGCCAAGTTTTTAGTACATATGAAGCATTTATGTAACATATCTCATTTGTGCATTCATGGCTGTTATGTTAAATAAAATGTATTAATTAAGGGATGCAAGTTATTTTACCTGTGAAGACCGTTGTTGACTCATCTCCCTCTCCCCTCAGACGCAATGCTTTAATGGCAGTCTTATTGTATGTGCAATTCTCAAAACGGCCACAAGATGGCACCATTTATCAGGGAATTCGATATTACAAAACCGATACCTGATTATAGGAAAATGCTTAAATATCAGTAAAACCGATTATCGGTAGATTTCGAACTATAATAACCCTGATCAGAACAAAAAGAACTTTAGTATGTCATCAATGGTTTAGCATGACACTGTCAAACTTTGACCCTTACCCATAAGATCAGCGAATCCACCGACAGGAAGTCGGCATGTGCCGGTAACAAACTGCAGCAGTCGCATACGCTTCTCATTGTCGATCTCCTTCACGAACTAAACACAGACAGACACTAATATGGTAGCATCTCCACATTTATGATTATTTAGGTTTGATTTTTAACCAGAGGTCTGATGATGAAGTGTTAAAGTGTGAGATTAACAGCTACTGGTCAGTCTAACCTGCCAGAACCAGACGATCTGTTTGCTGCTGCGAGCGTAGTGTCTGTAGATGGTGTTCCTCTGCCAGTCACCCAGATCAATCTCCTGCATCCCACACAGCATCACCTACACCACAATTACAGGTTTAGAATATGCAAATGACACTGGATCTAAATGTAGAGAAGCTGTGGCCTTATTTACACCTGATACTAATAAACATTCAAATGCATCTTTCTCGTGACATTTGGAGGTCAGAGATACATATGACCATATGTAGACAAGGGTTTTATACTTAGCTATGGCTTTAAACAAAAACAACGCTCCAAAAAAAAAAAAACCCATCAAATTCCTAATTTATTGCCCTGTGCCTATCAACTATCTAAGATTCACAAAATAAGCCTTTGAACATTATGAATTGTAGTTTGTACCTCCAGTTCCTTGGCATCAAAGTATTGCAGGTACTGCTGTGGCAAGACCTCATTAAAGCCCTCGAGGAACGCCTGAGTCTGTTCCTCAACTCCTCTGGACAGCCTCCACTCAGCAACCAGCCTGCCACACGGTTGATTTCACAATCATTCACTGATATTAGGGCTAATAAGGGTGTAACTATTTGCTCGTCGAAAAGATTCTTTATACAATTATGCAATCTGAAATTTGATTTATTTTGATACAATTCATAATTATTTTCAAAATGCTGTAGAGGGACAAGTAATCAATACTACATCAATACTCCAGTTAATTTTCCCAGAATATATACACTCACCTAAAGGATTATTAGGAACACCATACTAATACTGTGTTTGACCCCCTTTCGCCTTCAGAACTGCCTTAATTCTACGTGGCATTGATTCAACAAGGTGCTGAAAGCATTCTTTAGAAATGTTGGCCCATATTGATAGGATAGCATCTTGCAGTTGATGGAGATTTGTGGGATGCACATCCAGGGCACGAAGCTCCCGTTCCACCACATCCCAAAGATGCTCTATTGGGTTGAGATCTGGTGACTGTGGGGGCCATTTTAGTACAGTGAACTCATTGTCATGTTCAAGAAACCAATTTGAAATGATTCGAGCTTTGTGACATGGTGCATTATCCTGCTGGAAGTAGCCATCAGAGGATGGGTACATGGTGGTCATAAAGGGATGGACATGGTCAGAAACAATGCTCAGGTAGGCCGTGGCATTTAAACGATGCCCAATTGGCACTAAGGGGCCTAAAGT
This sequence comes from Coreius guichenoti, assembly GCA_039654105.1. NCBI lineage: Eukaryota > Metazoa > Chordata > Actinopteri > Cypriniformes > Gobionidae > Coreius > Coreius guichenoti. The sequence continues at coordinate 2,342,534 of CM077180.1, read as the reverse complement.
GTGCCAAGAAAACATCCCACACCATTACACCACCACCACCAGCCTGCACAGTGGTAACAAGGCATGATGGATCCATGTTCTCAATGTTCGCCAAATTCTGACTCTACCATCTGAATGTCTCAACAGAAATCGAGACTCATCAGACCAGGCAACATTTTTCCAGTCTTCAACTGTCCAATTTTGGTGAGCTCGTGCAAATTGTAGCCTCTTTTTCCTATTTGTAGTGGAGATGAGTGGTACCCGGTGGGGTCTTCTGCTGTTGTAGCCCATCCGCCTCAAGGTTGTGCGTGTTGTGGCTTCACAAATGCTTTGCTGCATACCTCGGTTGTAACGAGTGGTTATTTCAGTCAAAGTTGCTCTTCTATCAGCTTGAATCAGTCGGCCCATTCTCCTCTGACCTCTAGCATCAACAAGGCATTTTGGCCCACAGGACTGCCGCATACTAGATGTTTTTCCCTTTTCACACCATTCTTTGTAAACTCTAGAAATGGTTGTGCGTGAAAATCCCAGTAACTGAGCAGATTGTGAAATACTCAGACCGGCCCGTCTGGCACCAACAACCATGCCACGCTCAAAATTGCTTAAATCACCTTTCTTTCCCATTCTGACATTCAATTTGGAGTTCAGGAGATTGTCTTGACCAGGACCACACCCCTAAATGCATTGAAGCAACTGCCATGTGATTGGTTGATTAGATAATTGCATTAATGAGAAATTGAACAGGTGTTCCTAATAATCCTTTAGGTGAGTGTATATATATATATATATGTATATATATATATATATATATATATACATACATATATATATACACACACACACACACACACACCAATCAGGCATCAGGATCGAGGCATGGACTCCACTAGACCCCTGAAGGTGTGCTGTGGTACCTGGCACCAAGATGTTAGCAGCAGATCCTTTAAGTCCTGTAAGTTGTGAGGTGGGGCCTCCATGGATCGGACTTGTTTGTTCAGCACATCCCACAGATGCTCGACTGGATTGAGATCTGGGGAATTTGGAGGCCAAGACAGCACCTCAAACTCGTGCTCCTCAAACCATTCCTGAACCATTTTTGCTTTGTGGCAGGGCACATTATCCTGCTGAAAGAGCCACAGCCACCAGGGAATACCGTTTCCATGAAAGGGTGTACATGGTCTGCAACAATGGCTAGGTAGGTGGTACGTGTCAAAATAACATCCACATGGATGGCAGGATCCAAGGTTTCCCAGCAGAACATTGCCCAAAGCTTTACACTGCCTCCGCCGGCTTGCCTTCTTCCCATAGTGCATCCTGGTGCCATGTGTTCCCCAGGTAAGCCACGCACACGGCCATCCACGTGATGTAAAAGAAAATGTGATTCATCAGACCAGACCACCTTCTTCCATTGCTCCGTGGTCCAGTTCTGATGCTCACGTGCCCACTGTTGGCACTTTCGGCGGTGTAGAGGGGTCAGCATGGGCACCCTGACTGGTCTGCGGCTATGCAGCCCCATACGCAACAAGCTGTGATGCACTGTGTATTCTGACACCTTTCTATCAGAACCAGCATTAACTTCTTGAGCAATTTAAGATACAGTGGCTTGTCTGTTTGATCGGACCACACAGGCCAGCCTTCGCTCCCCACGTGCATCAATGAGCCTTGGACACCCATGACCCTGTCGCCGGTTCACCACTGTTCCTTCCTTGGAGCACTTTTGATAGATACTGACCACTGCAGACCAGGAACACCCCACAAGAGCTGCAGTTTTGGAGATGCTCTGACCCAGTCGTCTAGCCATCACAATTTGGCCCTTGTCAAACTCGCTCAAATCCTTACGCTTGCCCATTTTTCCTGCTTCTAACACATCAACTTTGAGGACAAAATGTTCACTTGCTGCCTAATATATCCCACCCACTAACAGGTGCCGTGATGAAGAGATAATCAGAGTTATTCACTTCACCTGTCAGTGGTCATAATGTTATGCCTGATCAGTATATATATATATATATATATATATATATATTTATTTTTTTTACATTCACATTGTCTGAAACTCATCTGTGCACTATGAATGAGATTTCCTACCTGATATACTCCTCTTTATTTTCCTCGGTCACCTGAATGTTTCCTCCATCTGGTTTGAGTTCATGAGTGGTGACCTCTCCTAGAATCTCCTTATCCACCGAGAAAAACATCTCCAAGCCACATTCCTCTAAATTATTATCCCTATAGAAAAACATCATCAGCTCCAACCAGTCAAATCACACATCAAATTTACTTTATCAAAAATAGCACAGGATGTTTTTTTTTGTAAATTTTGTTAAATAATATGCTATATAATATTTAACATTAGATACATTAAATGATTATTTATATAATATATAGTAGTATATTGTATATAATTTATACACAATATATAAAATAATATACTAAATTATGAATGTTACGGTACACAAAACTGACGGTTCGGTACATACCTCGGTTTTGAAGTCACGGTTCGGTATGGGTTCGGTACAGCAGTTTTACAAAATTGCTTTATATTTTTTTTCATTAAACAGTGATTTACTGAACAAATTGTGTCTGTCCTTAAATGAATTCAATTATAACTAAAAGTTTCTTAAAGATAATGCTATAAACTATATTATATAGCCCTTACTTGCACATTACTATAATATTAAAGGTTAACAACAGAGCCCAAACTATAAGCCTTAATTCAGTTGCTATGTATTTTTAGATATAATAATCAACACTCAAATAACACATTGTATGCAAACATGTAAACTTCACATAAGGCAGTTTTTGCATTAACTTCTAAATCTAATTATAAAATTATGTTTTTAGTCCAATCCGTTGTTGAAATATAATCATTTATACACAGTGTCTGTCATTTTCATGACAGATTTATTTAAACATACATTAAATAATCAAGACATCACTAAAAGGTTAAGTAGAATATAATTAATATATATAGGCTAATATAGAGCATATATTTAGCAAAAGAGTTGATTTCTCTAGTGAACTAACAGCTGTGGACACTGAATGACCCCTGAGGTAAATGTGATGCTACGTGACATTGTTTACAAGCTTACAATTGTTTACACTGATTGAGCGTTTACACGACATATGATACGTTTCAGTAAGTTGTAATGTATCCTCAACATACCTTCAGATATTAATTCATGTTTATTCTTTAGGAATAAACTTTAGGAATGATCGCGTTCACTCGCGCGCCGCCCCTATACAGTGATCTGTCACGTCACATTAAAGAGCGTCAAAGCGGCATTTATCGTTTGAATTTCGTGATAAAATGGACAGAATACTAAATATGTTTGTGTGGGAACTCGGATTTAAGTGTGTTCCACAAGTAAAACAAGCCTACTGTTAACTGTTAAAGATTGCATTCAGAACCGTTTGGTACACATGTGCACCGCACCGGAAGCCCTGTACCGAAACGGTTCGGTACGAATACGTGTACCGTTACACCCCTAATATATATATATATATATCCAAATATAGCAATTTTTTGTTTCATAGTTAGGGCCAAACGTGGGATTGCTAATTTCTTTATAATTATTGCTATCTTTTATTATCAGTTTTAATCCCCAAGCATCTTATTGTCTCTGTATCTCATTCAACTCATCCTCACTCACTTGATCCAGATGAGCGAGTTATAGAACTCCGGGTCGATGGACTCCAGGTCTTTCAGAGCCAGAGGTTTATTCAGGATGCGCTTATAAAAGGGCAAAGAGAAGCCTGTGTCGATGAATTTTCCATGAAAGAGAGCCTATGAGAGAGAGAGACAATGCACAAATAATATTCAGACATTTTAATTGCATTTCAAACTATGATCCTTCAGTGGCTCTACTGTCCAGTACAGGCATTAGTTAGTTGGTCATCAACATGACTCGAGCGTCATACCATAGCAATGAACCGGCCAATGAATTTGAAGTACTTGAGGTGGTCGGGGTTGATGGAGGAGGCGGGGTTAATCTGCAGGCAGTAGTTGTCTTTGCCGGCATATTCGAACAGACAGTACATGGGGTTCAAGACCTCGTGAGAGAGCAGGAAGAACCATTCCCTATGACAGAAACACACAACATTATTGTACATGTGCGCATATATCAACACAAGTCATCACTTCCTGTAAATTATGTGATATACCTGGCCACGCCTCCATAGTCAAGACCCTCCTCCCCTGGGAATATAATCCACAATCTCCGTCTCAAATCTTGCGGATGGCAACTCATAATCTAAACAGATCAATTTACAAATATTTAACTTCTAGATGCCAGATGATTACACAAGTATACCAGAATTAATTAGGCAAATATGTACAAAAAATGTCATTTACCTGTTGAAATGAGTCCTCGAACAGTGTTTTACGACTGACGTGGATCTTAATGTGCTGAGGCATTGCGAGTTGCTATGGTATTAAAAACAATTTAAATCACATGCGCAAATACCTTTTTGTTTGCTTTGTATAATATATTTATATATATGTATTATGTACCCTAATGAAAGAACAAAAGCCTGATCATTTTCTGAAGATTTACAGTGTCAAACATCTAAAAAACCAAGAGTTCTTACCTGACACCAGAAGCGGAAATAGTGCACTTTGGCTTTAAAGTCTCGTACATATGTGATCTGAGGGCCGTTCTCACTGCAGGTTCACAAAGACAGAAACAGACTGTAAAACTACACCAAAACCTGGATGCAATACATCAACAAACAACATGAAACAGCATTTAACTTTGCATTAAATTGCATTTGACTTATGTGACATTTCTATTTCGAAGCGAACATATTTGTAACCTAAGACAGGAACAACACTGTCTGTGCTTTCATTATGAACATCTGCAACACTGCGACAGAGAACGTCACAAGACTTCATATATTAAGCTATTAAAAGGGCTCACAGGGAGGATTTTCCTGTACGAGGGTCGATATATGTCGTCGTTTTCCTGTTGTGATCGACGAAATAGGGAATCCCGTCCACCGTAAACCTCATCTCCCAACCCTCCGGCAAAGGCTTCTCATTCAACAACCTGACACACAAAAACATTTCATTCAAACAATAATGCTCCTTGTCAGCTTATTCTGTGAAGTTTTACATCAAATAATAATATCATATAGAAGGGAGGCAATTTAGCTGCGTTCAGGGTTATTGCTGTTAACTAAAACTACAAAAAAAAAATTGTTAATTGAAAAAAACTGAAATAAAACAAAATATAAATATTAAATGAAAAACTTAAACTGAATGAAAATGAGAAATATTGCCTTGTAATAAAATTACAAGATAATGGATCATTTTATTTTAAACAAAATGATCTACAAGATAAATGGATAATTTTATTTTAAGATTAAAATTACAAAAAAAAATAAATTAAAACAAAATAGTAATATAAAAATGTAAAAATATAAAAAATGTAATTAAAAACTAGGGATGGGTATAGAAAACCGGTTCCGTTTTAGAACCGGTTCCAAATTTCCTCAGAACCGGTGATTCGATAAGAAACGGTTCCGCTTATCAGTTCCTGTGTGCGCATTTTAATGTGATTTTAAACCATTCAAGCTCAAAAGTTTTCTGTGCTGCAGACACACACGTGCTCACAGAAAGGCTTCTCATAGTGAATAGTGCGTGATAATTAATTATATTTTATTAATAAAGTGCAGTGTTATTTTACATTTGATTACAGTTTCTGTACCTGCATACCTGAAATAATTGTATATATCAATACCTCAATCGTATCTTTGTATTTATTTGTGCAATTGCTAATTTGTTTATTTGTTCTGTTTACTTGTCTTTAATAATGCTTGAAATGTATATTAGTTAGGCTAGTTGTTTTTGCTATGGTATTTTTAAACCACAGGCAAAAGTTCCTAGCCTGTTGGCTACAATGAAATGTTTTACAATAAGACTTGGAATAAATGTGGATGATATCTATGTTTTTTTTTACCATTTTGGAATCGAAATTAGGAATCGGTAAGCAGAATCTGAATCGATTTCTGCATTTTTCCTTACAAACTATTTTTATATTAGTTGTTTAATAATTTTAATGGAACCGGAATCGTTAGGCGGAACCAGAACCGGAACAGGAAAATTTCTTACGATTCCCAACCCTATTAAAAACTGAAAATATAAAAATAAAAGCTAATACAAAATATGAATAAAAAATTAAAAGTAACACTAAAATAACACTGGCTGTGGTTGGTCTGTGACCGTGTCCCACCCTTGTGTGCGAGGATCCTCCCATTGCGTGGATCTCGTAGGATGGTGAACAAAATACATCCTCCTATTACTGTCTGTCCGTTTCTCTGTAAGCCAAACAACACACAAACAGAAAGTCTAGGGTGACACGCTCAGAAAAAGACAGTGTGAGCCACTCTATTATGAGGGTAAAATGTGATTTCCTCTTTCTGCAGTATAAAAATGAAAGAGCGGTGACTCACCCCATCCCGGCGGCAGAGGACCCAGAGGGTCAAACTCTTTATTAGCTGTAGGCACAAGCTGTTCCTGCTGCTGAAGAGATGAGCAGACAGAAGGAATAAGGGCAGATGAAATACCCTCAGCTCAGGTCATACATAGAGGACATCCTGACATCCCTTCATTTAAAATCTCTTGAAAAGAGTGGACTGTCATATCTTTGACATATTTACTCACCCCATAGATGAATCTCTGGTTGAAGCGGTGCATGGCTCCCTGCAGCTGACTGCGCTGGTTCTGCCACTCTTCATAGTTCCGGACCGACTCTAGTGTGGGTCTTTGCCATGTGGTGGTTCTGATTATATGATCCACATAGTACACACGGCCCATCGGGTCCAAGCGACGCTCCCAACTACCACACAAACACACAAAAATTCTCTAAACAACTGCTCATTAAGGGCATTTTCACATTTGACCTTGGTCATTTTTAATACATTTTGTAACAATAAAATAAAAATAACAAACGGAGCAATTCCAAGAGGGTCCTCTCACCATCGGTGCTCGGGCCCTAATTAAAAAAAATTTACAATGATAATTTTGATGATGATTGCTCATAACAGATATTATTTCTAAAACAATCGCAGCGTCATCACGCATCTGCGGTTAAAAACTATGCTCAGAATCGATTCTGAAATTCTCATAATCGATCCAGAATCGTTGAAGGGAGAATCGCGATACATACATTTTTTCTCCCACCCCTAGTAAAGGGGTATAATCACTGAGCTTTTCCTCACATTTTCTGCTTTACATAAAAGCATCTGTTCAGGTACCTTAATTAGAACATACTTTACACACTTTTGTATTTAATATGCAATTTAAATATCTATTAGCAGCAAATCTGAATCTGTGAAACTGCAAAATGATCTCTAGAGATCACTGGTTACCCCGGTGGGAGCGGTTCTGGTCTTTCCCATGTGGTTCTTTTCTCAATGTGATCCACATAGTAAACGCGGCCGTTCTGATCCATTCTCTGCTCCCAGCTACACATACGCACCAAGAAACAAAAATAAAATCCATTAAACACCAGACTAAATCCATACAGGCTTATCATTATAAAGTGTCTTTATTTACATTAATTTATTCATTCTGACATGCAGCAGGAGCATCATATGAGAACACATCTGTCGAGTGCTATGAGCTTAATATAGCTAGTAAATTAGAAAATACAATTATTTTAGTTTTAGTCTAAAAAAAGTAGAAAGGTTTTTGATTTCATGTTTTCACTGTAATTGTATCACATACCCAGGAGGAAGAGGGCCGTTAGTGATTAGCGAAGCTATGGGTGGCGTTGGACTAGCACTGGGGGCCTGATTTGACCCTGAACCTGAGCTTGACCCCTGACTCTCCGTTTCTCCGTTCACACACACTCGTGGAGACGTCTCCGGGCTGGGAGCTCTGCTGCCGTGAGTGGGAGTAGAGCCAGCAGAGGATGCTTAAAAAAAAATATTTTTTTTTTTTAAAAAAATCAATAAGTCAACAGGTAGGGAACTTTGCCTTAAAGGTGCAGTGTGTAGAATTTATGAGGATCTATTGACAGAAATGCAATATAATATACATAACTATGTTTTCAGTGGAGTATAAAGACCTTACATAATGAACCGTTATGTTTTTATTACCTTAGAATGAGCCGTTTCTATCGACACACACTGCGGGTCCCCTTACAGTGAAGTCGCCATTTTGCGCACGCCACGTTTCTACAGTAGCCCTAAACGGACAAACTTCTCTACAGAGCGCTAGCTACTCTCTGCTGTCTCAGACGACGACATCTTTGTCCTGTGTCGGCCACCGTAGCTTCTCTATGGACTTCGAAAGGGAGGGGTGAGCGGTGGGCAGCTGCAATTCGCAACCTCACCACTAGATGCTGCTTAAATTTACACACTGCACCTTTAAAATGCCCCTATTCTGTTTTTGTTAGATAGGACCTTTCATGTAGTGTGTAATAAAGCTGTTTGTGAATGTGAAAGGTCTGCAAAGTTTTTAAAGATCAAAGTGCAGATAAATGAAGTTACTGTCTCCCCCTCCCAAAAAATCTGAACAGCCTGAAACAAGTAGTCAGAAATTCCAGTGTCACTTCCTGATACAAACCTACGTAGATTTGTAATAAATTTGCATGATGCCAGCCTGTGGTCTTAATTGGCTGCCTGTGATCAAGGTCTACTTTGACCCGCCCTCAAACACTATAGTAAGCGCTGTAAGCAGTCAACCAATCGCAACAGACTGGGTCATCGGACCAATCAGAGCAGAGTCGGCTCTAGGAAAGGAGGGGTTTAGAGAGACTGGATCCTTTATCATACCATTTCAGACACTGTGAGAAAAGAGCTAATGCTGCAGTGTATATTATGAGAAAATAAAAGTGTTTTTTGACCTTGGATGCATGTAAACCTATTGTAGAAGACTCCAAAACAACATTAGAAACCTTTAAAGCATCACACATGTGACAATTTATTGTTATACCCCTACTAAATAAGGTTCTCTACCTGTGGAGGAAGGTTTATGTGGCGATGCAGGTGCCGGTCGCAGAGGTCGAGATGGACGCGGTGGTCTCAGAGCCCCTGCGGATGGAGAGGAAGACCCCGTACTTCCCACTGCATGACCATTGGGCAGTGGCGCTTCATCAGTGATGTCACTGGATGGGGAAGAATCTCGACTAGAACAAAAACAAACAGGCACAAATGTCAAAATTCAGTTAGCGCAAAATAAATAGCAAAGCAAAAACAGTAACACTTTACAATAAGGTCTCATTTGTTAACATTAGTTAATGCATTAACTAACATGAACTAACAATGACGGCATTTATTGACCTTTGTTAATGTTACTTCATAAAAATGTTCATATACATGTTAGTTCACTGTGCATTAGATAATAAAACTTTTGATATTAAAAATGTATTAGTAAATGTTGATATTAACATTAGCTAAGATTAATAAATGCTACTGTTTGTTAACTAATGCAGTTAATTAATGTTAACTAATGAAATCTTATAGTAAAATGTGATTTTCAACTTATACAATATCTGTATTTTTTAACAGATAGAGCACTCCTGTTTTATGTGCATGACAATTTTTTTATATTCCACAAATCAACGCTAACACTCAATAATCTGGCAGAGGTGGACAAAGTACACAACTCTATTACTTGAGTAAAAGTAAAAGTACTACTGGTCAAATATTACTCCGTTACAAGTAAAAGTACAGAAGTTTTTTTTTTTTTTAAAGTACTTAAGTATCAAAAGTAAATTTCCTTTTTTTATGTCAATGCATTATTTTATTATTGTTGCACTGTTGTATAAATGCACATTATGCCATCATGGTGGTTTAAGCCAGTCAGTGATGCTCCATCCGACATGCTAGCATACGACTACCTTAAACTTATTTCAATACTTGTATAAAAGTTACAAAGCTCTTTACAAAGCTGCTGTCACTTTAAGGCCGAATGCATGGACCCTATACACTGATACACATCCGGTATTCTCCCAACTGTTTACTCTTCTCTTTCTCCCAGACATTTACATTTTTGAACATTTTATGAGACATGCATCAAGTGTATGCCAACTAAACTAATCTATAATCTTTTCAGAAAACTGAAACATACTTTCTAAGTATTGCCATGGGTGCACACACTGTGCCGAGGAACCGTCTTCTTCCATTTTGCTATAAACTGTGTTCAAAAAATGTTGGGAAACTTCACATGACCCTACAAGAGTGATTACTGATAGACTGTCTGCAAAAAAAAAAAAAACCTTTTAAAGAAGAAAAAAATCATCCACTGACTTTCAAAGCTGCTACAGAAATGACTTTTGTCTTTGAGGACCTTGACAGAACTATAGTGGAGTAAAAAGTACGATATTTCTCTTTCAAATGTAGTGAAGTTAAAGTAATACGTTTCCAGAAAAAATAATACTCAAGTAAAAGTACAGATACTCAAAGAGTGTACTTAAGTACAGTACTCAAGTAAATTTACTTAGTTACTGTCCACCTCTGTAATCTGGCCATATTTTATGCATCTTATTTAAACCTAAATAATGAGAATATAAAAGAGTATAAACTAAGGAAGAAAAAAAACATTCTACTTTTATGTATTAATAAATCCTGTATTATGATCTATAAAATGACAAGAGCACTGAGTGAGCAATCAAGTTATATCTCTCGAGAACTAATTTCATCAAGAATTCAAACAAAAACAAAGAAGAAAGAAGAAAGACACAAGCTGTTTCTGCACAAAAACTGCACAGTAGAGAGGAGTAATCTTGATTTTACCTTCTTGCTACATCCCCGTTCCGTATGGATTCTCCATTTACAACAGAATCTATGATTGCAGAGAAACATTACACAAAAAAATTACACAAATCTCCATTTTAAACAGCAAAGAATTAGAGCTGCACGAATCTGTATAAATTGAAAATCACGATTTTTCTGTTTCAAACAGAGATCAAGATGAACAGACGGCTAAACAAAATAACGCAATTTTCTAGAGGTTCTGACAAAATGTTAATTTAATCAATGAATTTTTTTTAAATAAATGATTTAATAACTCACTCATAAAATACTTCACTTGTTTCATTACTGGATGAATCAGTGTTTTTGAACAAATCTCTAAAAATGAATGATTCAATGACTCACTCATAAAGACTTCACTTGTTTCATTACTGGATGAATCAGCGTGTTTGAACGAATCTCTTGAATGAATGATTCAATGACTCACTCATAAAGACTTCACTTGTTTCATTACTGGATGAATCAGCGTTTTTGAACAAATCTATTGAATGAATGATTCAATGACTCACTCATAAAGACTTCACTTGTTTCATTACTGGATGAATCAGCGTTTTTGAACAAATCTCTTGAATGAATGATTCAATGACTCACTCATAAAGACTTCACTTGTTTCATTACTGGATGAATCAGCGTGTTTGAACGAATCTCTTGAATGAATGATTCAATGACTCACTCATAAAGACTTCACTTGTTTCATTACTGGATGAATCAGCGTTTTTGAACGAATCTATTGAATGAATGATTCAATGACTCACTCATAAAGACTTCACTTGTTTCATTACTCATGAATCAGCGTGTTTGAACGAATCTCTTGAATGAATGATTCAATGACTCACTCATAAAGACTTCACTTGTTTCATTACTGGATGAATCAGCGTTTTTGAACAAATCTATTGAATGAATGATTCAATGACTCACTCATAAAGACTTCACTTGTTTCATTACTGGATGAATCAGCGTTTTTGAACAAATCTCTTGAATGAATGATTCAATGACTCACTCATAAAGACTTCACTTGTTTCATTACTGGATGAATCAGCATTTTTGAACAAATCTCTTGAATGAATGATTCAATGACTCACTCATAAAGACTTCACTTGTTTCATTACTCATGAATCAGCGTGTTTGAACGAATCTATTGAATGAATGATTCATTGACTCACTCATAAAGACTTCACTTGTTTCATTACTCATGAATCAGCGTGTTTGAACGAATCTCTTGAATGAATGATTCAATGACTCACTCATAAAGACTTCACTTGTTTCATTACTGGATGAATCAGCATTTTTTTTTTTAAAACGAACCTCTTGATTGAATGATTCAATTCATTTATTCTATTTTGATCGCTTTCGTAGACATCAATGTTTATATCCGAACTATAAACATTTTCTGTGATCTTATGGATATTTATAACAGAAATAATGAAAAGACTGACAGTGAAGCTGTTTCGTACCTATACATGACAACTGCTCTCTTTGGATCAGCGGCAGCGCGGAATGCTCCGGTGTGATTTTGTCAAAGGTTTAATAGACACAAGCAAATCGTTGCCATTTAGGAATGAGATCGCATGAGTGTTTGAATCGAGATTGTGATCTTTTAACGATTAATCGTGCAGCTCTACAAAGAATCTAAAACTGTTGCTGAAAAACAGCAGAGATAAAGAAAGTCTCACTGTGCTTTTGTTCCTCTGAAGCAAAAGTCTCGGGATCCATCTGCAGTCCATCCAGACACACTGAGAGATCTCCAACCACCTCCGACCGCTCTCTATCTGAACTCAACTGCAACGTCTGCACAACCTCGCAAACTGAGACAGACACACAAACATAACACTGCTGACAGAACTGAAAAATGAATATTAATAGCCCATAAAAGCAGCATCCTGATGCCGGCTTTTCCACTGCTTATTAAATAAAGGAATTATTTAAAAAAAAATTATTCTGTTTCACGAATGACTCATTTAGTCATGAATTGATTTAAATGATTTATTGAAACAAACTGATATCATTACAACTTGGTAGCAAGTTTTACCAAAAGTGCAATATCAAGCTGATTAAATATAAGAATAAGTCATATTCACAGATGATCTGCAAAGCTGAACTGGCTTCACTAAGCAAACAAACTCACAGCGACACTTCAGGTCACAGGAAAAGTAAATGGTAACCTGGTTCCAGGCCAATCAACACCCTCAACTCAATCTTCAGTTCTACTATTCACATCAGCGGTGAGCGGTCACATGATTCCCACATGACCAAAGTCTCTGAAAAGACCCTTTGTTTGGTACTATGATCAGTTCACCTGCCTCTTTCCATTACAAAGAGCTAATAAAACACAAACTCTTGAGTGCACACACACACACACACACATTCAAGAGGCCTGACTCTGAATAATGAGATTCACAAAGTGGAGAATATGGAAACTCACTCTTCATATTGTTGGCTTTTAAGGTCTCGCTGACCTCCAGAGTGGCCAAGCCCAGCAAAATGTCTGCTTTAAGTGTCTGGTGACTCCAAACCCGGAAAATTAACTTGCTGAAAGGGGTGACGATCCTGCAGGGAATATGATCAACAGAGCAGTGAAGTTATTGTTAACTAAAACTATTAAAAATGACTTAAAAGTTTTATATTCCATAATTCAACTGCTAACATTCAATAATCTGGCCATATTTTTATGCATTTTATTTAAACTAAAATAATGATGATAAAATAATGATATATAAGGTAAACTTTTATGTATCAATAAATCATATATTATGATCTATAAAATGTCAAGTGCACTGTGCGATCAGTCAAGATATAAATAAATAATATAGAAATATTAGAAAAACTCAAATATTTAAAATGCTGCTTTGGCAAATAACTGAAAAAAAGTTTAAACTAAATTAAAGTACTAAAATGACCAAAAACTAAAATAAAAATGAAAACAATCTAACAAATCTAAAGCTAAATAGAATTATTAAAAAAAATAAAAAATAAAATAAAAATCACAAAAAGTATGTAAAAAATGTCTAAAACGTATGAAAACAAAAATACAAAAATCTAATTCAAAATATGAAAAAATACTATAATAGTATATTAAAAATACTAAAATAGCACTGCAATAGTCACTGCTTTAATATTGTAGTTATGTGAATAAAAAAATAAACCAATACATAATAAAAAAAATACAAATTAAAAAAACTCTTCTTTATTTAGGCTTAAAATATCGTGGTAAGTATTGTATCGTGAGTTCAGTATCACGATTTGTATCGAATCATGACACGAGTGTATCGTTACACCCCTACAAAATGAAGTTTTTAAGAGAGAGATCAGAACAATAGGTAACACTTTACAATAAGATCCCATTAGTTAATGTTAACTGATGCATTAACTAACATTAACTAACAACGAGCAACGCATTTGTTACATTATTTAGAACTCTTTGTTAATGTTAGTTCATTATAATATAACTATTCTTTGTTAGTTCATTTTAGCCCAAGTCCATGAAATAATGTTAAGAGATACTTTTGATTTTGATAATGTATTAATGTAACATTAAAGATTATTAAATGCTTTATTTTTCATTGTTAGTTCATGTTAACTAATTGTAATGATAGCAAACAGAACCTTATTGTAAAATGTACCCGAACAATATAAAGATAATAAATACTGATTCTGGATCAGCTCTTTGATTAACTCAACAGCTCATATTTCTCTCTTACACAGTGAGAGACTGTTTCCACTTGGGACTGTGAGTGTTGGTGCATTTCTCCGTCTTCTTGGACTGTCCGTCCACACACACCTCCACGTAAGGACTGGGCCCAAACCAATTCTTCTTACTGTCCCGCAGCTTAGCAGACAGAACTAACAAAAAATAACAAACATAATCACAGATCTATTTCAAAGATATTCAAATATCCAGATAGCTGACATCTTAAAACAATGACAAAACATCTCAAAATGTCAAAATAAACTTACAAATGTGAAGTCTTGCAATAAAAAATTAGAGATTACCACTTTAGATTTTGTTTTTTGTAAAGCTCACCTGTTATCTGAAGTTGAGCCTTCATGATGCGGCCATTAAAAGCTCTAGTTGTAGCTCAAATCTGAAATAAACAAATAAGCATATAGATCAATTAATTCGGTTAAGTCTGATTATAACGAAAACATGTCAACTGAGACGGTAGTGAACAGTGGAAAAGGCTCAAAAACTTTACTTCTGTAATGTGGCACATTTCTAAGCGAAACAGGATATGATTTCATGTTGACTAATTCAACAAAACACCCACTCTCTTCCTAACATGTTTTTTTCTGGTGGATCTGCAACCAAATGCACTGTATAGAAACACCTGACCCCTGATCAGTGCTGCATGTCGCTTAGTGATGGCGTGTGTATGTCAACACCGCCATGCGGTAACAGCTAATCTCACAACAGAAGTCTCCAGTAATCCTTGGCAGATTAGAGATGATGTAATTCCAAGGGCAGACGTTTCTCGGTCACTACAGGGAATCAGTCTGTCCATTGAGAGAAAGTACTGATAAACACACAGGCATTTACAAAGAGCCCGATGTCATTCCACTGATGAACCAAACAGAAATTAAAATCAATTATGATTGAATGTCAACATGAAATTCTGGTTCAAAGTCAATTTTGATTTTATCAGGGAATAATAGGAACTTTTTGTGCTTGTATTTTTCACCACAAGAAACATCTATTTTAAATCAACATACTTTTACAGTAAATGTTAGAAACAGGGATGCACCGAAATTTCGGCCGCCGAAAATTATCGGCCGAAAATACCATTTTCGGTTTTTGGCCGAAAAAGAAAAAAGAGCCGAAAATATGCCGCCCCCGCCCATCCGTGTTCGGCGATCAGGTTTCACTCTCTCGCAGCATGTTTTGTAACTTTGCGAGCAGCTCCGCTTCCGAAGATGCACAGCTTCAAAACGGCTGCTCCGTGTTCCGCTTCGTGTGTGCGCCGCGTGCAGATATGACATTTCTCCAGACTTGTTTCTGTTTGCACTAGCCTGTGCTGTAATATGGTATGGTATAGCCGCGCTGGGGTAAAACGACGCTACCTCTCATTCACTGACCCGCTCCTCGCTCTCTGCTCACATGCTCTGATAATAATAGTTTTCTAGGACTATACATTATTTTGATAATTGGTCAAAAAATAAATCTGTTAAATCTGATTTGAACTGAACTGAATGAAGAATAATATATTGATATTAATTAGTGCTGGGGAAAAATTAATCGTGATTAATCGCATCCAAAAAGTTTGTGTTTACATAATATATGTGTGTGTACTGTATAATTATTATGTATATATAAATACACACACATGCATGTATATATTTAAGAAATATTTGCATGTATATACTGTATATATAATTTATCTTATATATAAGTATAATTTTTTTATAAAATATATAAAATTTTTCTTAAATATATACATGCATGTGCGTGTATTTCTATATACATAATAATTATACACAGTACACACACATATATTATGTAAACACAAACTTTTATTTTTGGATGCGATTAATCACAATAAATTTTTCCCCAGCACTAATATTAATATATTGATATTTAATATTATTTGAATATAGGCCTATTTTCTGTCTAATTATTGTGTGTTATTTTAAATAAAAGTGTGGTTATTTTATTTTATTGGCTTGTATTTTTTTAAATTCAGATTCAGTAAAATTATTGAATTTAATTAAAACATCTAATAATAATACAATTATACAAAAAACTAATTTAAAATAAATGAATAATTATTTTAAAAAAGTAATTTTCTGTTTCGGTTTCGGTTTTCGGCCAAGTGTATCCAGAATTTTCGGTTTCGGTTTCGGCCCAGAATTTTCATTTCGGTGCATCCCTAGTTAGAAAGAAACATTTTATATTGATCACTGTTTTCTTTACAAACTAGCTCTAACAATTACTTTATTACATCCTTATTTTTCAGCAATAGCTGTAAATTATTCAGCTATAATTTCATTCCATGAACGATATAAATTAATAAATACATTTTACTGGTAAATGATGGCTCAGTCAATTATGCATCATTTTTAATCTAATCTGATGCTTTCTAACATTTACATGAGCAGAATTCACAACAACCAAGTTCAATATATTGCATGTATAAACATATCATTTTGCCAAGCATGCGATTAACCACGTACTGTACACATGATCAATAAAAATAAAATGTCGTGACAACTGGCAGTTGTGTTAACTGGCCTGAAATGAAAACTGGCTATGCTTCATGTTGACTTAAACCCACATGATTTAAGACATGCTTGCCATCCCAATAACATGAACTCCTAATAATCTTAAACTGGATTTAACTTTTTAACTAGCATCATCTTTAGACTCTCACCCAAAAACAAAAGGCCTGTAATTATTTTCTCTTCCACACATCATTCCAAACCTGCATGACCTTCTTTAGCCCTATTCAGACTGTAATTGTTTCTCATGGGGTAGTAAGGTATTTTCAACATTTACAGGGGTTAGTCGTTGATTGCATTGCCATCCAAATCCAGAACGTCAGTGTTTTTCTCCCACCACCCACGTAAAAAAATCCCCGGCCGAATTACCTACTGTTTTTTGACAAACACCAAGGTCGTGTGGTAATTTAATTGCCATCCGAATCCACATCTTTGAGTTTGACCACTGCCAAGCACCATATGTAATATAACCGTTGAATGTACACTTTTATTACTAAAATGCTGTAAAGTATTTAAAAGAAAATATTGCCAAAAGTATTGGGACACCCCTCCAAATCACTGAATTCAGGTGTTCAATCACTTCCATGGCCACAGGTGTATAAATCAAGCACTAGGCATGCAGACGCTTCTACAAACATTTGTGAAAGTATGAGTCGCTCTCAGGAGCTCAGTGAATTCAAGCGTGGTACTGAGATAGGTTGCCACCTGTGCAATAAATCCATTCGTGAAATTTCCTCACTAATAAATATTCCACGGTCAACTGTTAGTGGTATTATAACAAAGTGGAAGCAATTGGGAACAACAGCAACTCAGCCACGAAGTGGTAGGCCACGTAAAAATCACAGAGCGGGGTCAGCGCGTGCTGAGGGTCACAGTGCTCAGAAGTCGCCAACTTTCTGCAGAGTCAGTAGCTACAGACCTCCAAACTTCCTGTGGCCTTAAGATTAGCTCAAGAACAGTGCGTAGAGAGCTTCATGGAATGGGTTTCCATGGCCGAGCAGCTCATCCAAGCCTTACATCACCAAGTGCAATGCAAAGCGTGGGATGCAGTGGGGTAAAGCACGCCGCCACTGGACTCTAGAGCAGTGGAGACGTGTTCTCTGGAGTGACCAATCACGCTTCTCTGTCTGCCAATCCGATGGACGAGTCTGGGTTTGGCGGTTGCCAGGAGAACGGGACTTGTCTGACTGCATTGTGCCGAGTGTAAAGTTTGGTGGAGGGGGGATTATGGTGTGGGGTTGTTTTTCAGGGGTTGGGCTTGGCCCCTTAGTTCCAGTAAAAGGAACTCTTAATGCTTCAGCATACCAAGACATTTTGGACAATTTCATGCTCCCAACTTTGTGGGAACAGTTTGGGGATGGCCCCTTCCTGTTCCAACATGACTGCGCACCAGTGCACAATGCAAGGTCCATAAAGACATGGATGAGCGAGTTTGGTGTGGAGGAACTTGACTGGCCTGCACAGAGTCCTGACCTCAACCCGATAGAACACCTTTGGGATGAATTAGAGCGGAGACTGCGAGCCAGGCCTTCTCGTCCAACATCAGTGCCTGACCTCACAAATGCGCTTCTAGAAGAATGGTCAAAAATTCCCATAAACACACTCCTAAACCTTGTGGAAAGCCTTCCCAGAAGAGTTGAAGCTGTTATAGCTGCAAAGGGTGGGCCAATTCCATATCAAACCCTAAGGATTAAGAATGGGATGTCATTAAAGTTCATGTGCATGTAAAGGCAGGCGTCCCAAAACTTTTGGCAATATAGTGTCCGCTCCACCTCAGCGAACAAAAAGGAGAAAGAGAAAAAAGCACGTAATGATTTGAAATGGGCCGTTGTGGCAGCAAGATATGCAATACAATTTTAAAATATGTATTATATACAGCATTAAAAATATAAACCAAGCAGCTTTATGATTACCTCATGTAAATAAGAGGCTGCACTAACTTATTTCCGCTAATTTCCATATTTTGAAAATGACATCCATCCTTTCGAGATGCAAAATGCAAGACAGAAAACCATTTCAAATACAGCGTGTCTAGCTTCCGTCCGAATAGGGCTTATACTGTATTTAACACAAAAGGAAAATGTTCTTTCTGTCCTTTCCAATACAATGAAAGTTAATGGGTACTGAGGCTGTCAAACTCCAATAAGAGCATAAAAAGTCATCCATTAATATTACTCATTATAACAGGTTTGATATTCCTCTAAACCATCTTTATGCCTCCAAGTGCATTAAAAGTTCACATCTGCACAGTGTCAGAAGTTAGTTAACCACATGAAAAATTAATGATGAAGATTTTTAAGCACTTCATAAATTGTCCGGAAATTATTTGAATAGTTCTGTGGTTTCACTTTTAAGGAAAAACACTACATTGTTTTTGCACTGGAGATTTTGGGCTATTTTGCTTCCATAGAAAATATTTTTATGACACATTATCCATTCGCGTTTGTAGAATTTAATTAAAATATATCTTTAAAGGTTATTTTCTCAAAAAGAGTCAGAAATCTCCACTTCGGTATCACATATTCCCATCTATATTCTGAAGGTTTTTACAGAGGAGTTCGTTCATATATGTGACCCTGGACCACAAAACCAGTCATAAGTCGCACAGGTATATTTGTGGCAAT
This sequence comes from Coreius guichenoti, assembly GCA_039654105.1. NCBI lineage: Eukaryota > Metazoa > Chordata > Actinopteri > Cypriniformes > Gobionidae > Coreius > Coreius guichenoti. The sequence goes on along the minus strand of CM077180.1, from coordinate 2,322,960 downwards.
AGCCAACAATACACTGTATTGGTCAAAATTATAATTTTTTCTTTTATGCCAAAAATCATTAGGATATTAAGTAATGATCATGTTCCATGAATATAATTTGTAAATTTTCTACCGTAAATATATCAGAAATGTATTATTAGTAGTAATATGCATTGCTAAGCACTTCATTTGGACAACTTTAAAGGAGATTTTCTCAATATTTAGATTTTTTTGCACCCTCAGATTCCAGATTTTCAAATAGTTGTATCTCGGTCAAATATTGTCCTATCCTAATAAACCATACATCAATGGAAAGCTTATTTATTCAGCTAAATTGACCCTTATGACTTGTTTTGTGGTCCAGGGTCACATATCATTCAACTGATTTATATGACATTTTATTCCTAAAACAAGGAGAACATTTATTTTTTTCTCACTGTTGATTGTATTTTCTGGTTTATGGAGTAATCAAAAGAGAGATCCAAATTCCCTTTGTAAAAAAACTCTAATATGTCAACAAAACAAAACAAGAATTATGAGCCTGCAGGATTTATCCAATACTCAGATTTCCCTTCTGGAAATGTATGCAAATGAGTGCATATTTAATTAGACAATGTATAATCTGCAGTGCATATTTAAAAAATAACATTTCAGAAACCTTGTAATGTCTTAAATGTAGGGTGAATAATTAACTGGGGAAGTATGGTGATATCTGTTAGCATTTTTACCCTGTGGTGTCTTGCCTCAACAGTTTGTAAAAAGACATTTCATGCACTTACAAAAGCACTGTGGTTTTACCACGGTACAGAGATGGTAACATCATCGTACTTTGATATATACTACAGAAATGATATAACGTTAAAACAACTCCATTGTATTCCTGAAAGTATCTTTGTGTATTATGCAAATATCGTGGTTCATTAATATCAGTGCCATGGCGTCAGATGGTACTTTTATATTGTGTTGTTATGATACTAAGGAGCGCATTACAGAAGTGACGTCACGTAGCGTTTCTGACTGACGGTGTCGCAGCTACAAAAAACGAACGTTTACAGGTCAATTAAATGTATATAGCTGTTTTAAACCGATAACGGATCGTTTTTATTCGTCTCAGACTATTATTCGCGTACATTAATCAAACAGCTGTCAAAAACATCGTCAGCCACACAGTCTAACGGTCAGTCAGTCAGTCACCGGTCAAACGAGCTAGCGCGGTATCAAAACACGGCTATTTTTTTTCCCATATTGTGCTCTATACGCGTGTGTCGCGTATATCTTACCGTCTTATGATCGCGGGAAATGTTTCTAGATCTCAGTTTTAACGGGATCTGAGGTCATCTTCCCGTCGTTTGAATAAACTTTGCTCCATCTCGAACAAACGTCCGCCACCAGCACTAGTTCCATGTCAGATTGACGTCAATGCGCGACCCCGTCACGTGACGCGACGCGCGCGTCCGTTTGGATAATGTAAAGTTTGTTAGTACAGGGTAGCTGTGTACTACTATACAGTGTGTGGTATATTACCCGTAAAACTGAATCACTAGATATGTCAAGTGGGCAGGTAATGGATTTATTAATATTATTTAAGGGCTGTACTTTCACGAGATGGCGCTGTTTACCAGGACAAGTACAAATGAATGGTGGCCCTTTAAATATTTGGAGATTTAAAATCGATTGACATTTTATTTGTTTGTTTGTTCATATTTGTTAAAATATAATATGATAGATGTAAATAATATAAATAGATTTGTCCTGGCAAAAGCGAGCCAAAGCAGTGATGTGCGTTGAACTACTGCTGGACCAATCAGCATCCGAGGAGGTGGAAAAACAGAGCATCTGAATCGGTTCGTTCGAACGGTTCCTTGCAATAAAAATGATTCATCGATTCGTCTTGTCTACCAGTCATGTTCCATAAGGGCATGTCTTTAGAAATATATTTTTAATATGTATAAATCAGGCGAATGATATATGAACAAACCCATCTGTACAGACCTTCAGAAGAATATAAATATTAATATAATGGTACAGTTTGATGCATGTAGTGGAGTGCTGCTGAAGTGGAGATTTCTGACAAAAAAAAAACACATTTTGAGAAAACAGTTTGGTAGGATGGGGGAAGATACACCAACAATGTGGATTTATTTTTAAGTTGTAACATATTTATATATAAGTTTAGATATACAGTCAGCCAGTGTTATTAGAAAATAAATAGAAACATTTGCTAATTTAGTTATAGCACAAAATGTCAAATATTAAAGGAGGGGTAAGATAACTGGATAAACTTTTAAAGAATGTATAAATTAATTTTGATATCATTCTTATTAATATTTATATATTTTTAAAGTGTCATTAATGTAAAATACAAAATAAACTATTGTATTTAAAATTCTATTTTGACACTTTAGTTGATAATAATTGAATAACCGATGACATACAAAGCAGAATCCCAATAAAAGAGATTAATCTGAAAGGTAAAATTATTCTATATACAGGCATGTGAATATTTTCTTATTTAATTGCCCATATTTTAATTGAAAGTATGTCATAGTAGCAACACTATGGATGCAAATTGAATGATTTCACTCAACTAACTTATAGGTTTTAATGAAAGCAAAGATGTCTGAAATGTAATTCATAGAAATACTGAATAATAACCCCATTAATTACAATAATTATTACATTTAAAAATAATACCACTAGTAACAACTTGCCATTTAGGGCCTTCTGTGACAAATCTGGGTGGCTCATCTTACCCCAAGGGTCTAATTTTATCTTTTTACTTCAAAATAAAAACTATAACTTTTACTCCACAAATCCAAAAACACTGATGTGTCCACAAATGGATGACCACAAAACGCAAATAGATAAAGTGTAAGAAATCCACCATGTTTTCAGAAAAACAAACATTTTTTATATAAATCAGGCGAATGATATATGAACAAACCCCATCTGTACAAATAAATATAGGAATATAATAATGTTTGATGCATGTATAGCCTAAGTGCTGCTGAAGTGGAGATTTCTGACACAAAAAAAAAAACAAAAAAAAAAACACACATTTTGAGAAAACAGCTTGGTAGGATGGGGGAAGATACCCCAACAATGTGGATTTATTTTTAAATTGTAACATATTTAGATATAAGTTTAGATATAAGTGCATCAGCCAGTGTTATTAGAAAATAAATAGAAACATTTGCTAATTTAGTTATAGCACAAAATGTCAAATATTAAAAGAGGGGTAAGATAGCTGAGAAACTTTTACAGAATATATAAATTAATTTTGATATCATTCTTATTAATATTTATATAAAAGTGTCATTAATGTAAAATACTAAATAAACTATTGTATTTAAAATTTTATTTTGACACTTTAGTTGATAATAATTGAATAACCGATGACAGACAAAGCAGAATCCCAATAAAAGAGATTCATCTGAAAGGTAAAATTATTCTTTATACAGGCATGTGAATATTTTCTTATTTAATTGCCCATATTTTAATTGAAAGTATGTCATAATAGGAACACTATTAATGCAAACTGAATGATTTCACTCAACTAACTTGTAGGATTTAATGAAAGCAAAGATGTTGGAAATGTGATTCATGGAAATACTGAATAATACAATAATTATGACAATAATTAAAATAATACCACTAGAAACAACTTTGCCATTTGGGGCCTTATTTGATAAAGCTGGGTGGCTCATCTTACCCCAATGGTCTATTTTTATCTTTTTACTTCAAAATAAAAAACTAGGCTATAACTTTTACTCCACAAATCCACAAATGATGAATCCCTCATTAACACATAGACACAAAAAAACGTTGATATTCAACATAATATAATGTCATAGATCGCTATTTTCCAGAGGCACAAAATTAGATCAGTTAACCTCGACTGACTTAAATCTCACAGATGTTGAGAATAACCAAATCTGCTGAGAAAAAGAAGAAGAAGAAGAAGAAGAAGAAAAAAACATTACATAACATTCCAAAAAGAAGCCAGTTTTCCCTTACAGACTAGTTATTCGCCAGCGCTTTTCGAATCGATTCGTTCGAATCATTCAAGCGAACTGGTTCGATCAATAGAACGATTCTTTGGCGTTCACTAGTAATCCATCATCAGCATCAGCAGCAGCATTCGCACAGAAGATTACTCACACACCAGTTCCGATCTCATTTACTCCGAGATCTGCATATATATCGCCGTCACTGAGTGCATATTCTTCTTTCTAACATTTTGAACAGCTCGTTTAAAGATGTTGGCGTGCACCGAAATGATCACGATGTGTCTCCAGTCGGCGAAGCGCGAGCATCTCCGCTCCAAACTGCAGCAGCATCAGATGCAGGATGCGGTCCACGGACTGTCCATCTTTCACGATGTAAGTAGCCAAATATTCGGTCAATGAGCCCACCGATAGGTCACCATGCAAACATTCACCTTCAACCCAAGAAGTCATTGTGTCACTTCTATAGGACAGAGAGAGAGAGAGAAGGGTTGGTTATGCACGTGAAAATGTATAGTCTTAAAATAGGTTATGCCATAAAGCATGATTGTTAGGCAGTTTGGGGAGTGAATAATGCAGTGGATGCATAAGGTCTTGTGCTTATTGTGAAACACAAATTATTAACAAGAAAATCCACTTGCATTGTCATGTCTTATTTTTACTCTTGCCTTGTAACATCAGATGTACTACAGTATATTGTTCATTTGCATATTTAAATATAGGCCTAATATACATATGAGCATAAAATGTCATGTTTTAATTTATTGGAATTTATTCTAATGAGAATGCCTTTCTTTGAGACTCCCCGATGTCATTTATGCTTAATGATTTTGATGCTTTTATGCATTTATGCCATACAATTAAACAATTGCAGCATCCGCTGGTTAATCATATTTGAGGGAACTGATTGTCACGATTTCCTTCTTTTCTAAAATGCAATGTGATATATTCTCTTAAAATGAATTTTGCATGTTTTCTTTTTGTGCTCATATTCATTAAATATTATGTACCTTTAAATATTGCCACACCATATAGATTCTGGTCATGTAACATTTTAAGCACAAACCTTGATTTTGATCAGAATTTCTAATCATAATCAAATAGATTTAGCTTAGAAATCTAATTGTAATCAAAATTTAATCAAGGGTATCATCCATATTGCATTGCATTGATACTTGATACTTGTATTGATTGATTGATATCTTTAGTGGATGTTTATTGTAGAATCAATGTGACGGTAGGAAAACACATTCAGTGACAGATAAAAAGTTGCAGATGTTCTCTCAGCAGGGTTAAGTAAGCTGTCATAGAGGGGGTCTGACAACAGAGGTGTGTGTGTGTGTGTGTGTGTGTGTGCTTGTCTTTTGTGTCTTTAAATTCAACCTGAAACCAAAATTTAACACATGCTCCTGGTCTTATTTTGCATGATGCATTAATGCAATCCTTAATCTAAAAGTATTAAAGTGCCCCTTTTATGCTATTTTAAAAGTTGCTCATTTTGTTTTTTAGTCTCCTACAATAGATTTACATGCATCAAAGGTCAAAAACACAAATCTTCCTGTAATACCCATTGCACATCGCCTAATTTCTCAGAGTCTGAAACGTTTCGGTCGAAGATTCAGTCTCTCTAAACCCCTCCTTTCCGAGAGCCTGCTCTGCTCTGATTGGTCAGACGGGCGAGTCTGTTGTGATTGGTCGACCGCTTGCAGCGCGAGTCAGAACCGAAGGCATCGTTTTTACCATATCAATTCCAGCGTCATTCTTTTGAAGTGCAGCAACATGGATCTGCAGCGCTGAAAACAGTCGACATGTTGACAACACAAATAAACTCTTCCAGTTTCAGCTAGAGTGTTTGAGGGCAGGACAAAGTAGATGTTGTTCGTGTTCAGCCAGTGAAGACCATAAGCTGGCATTATGCAAATCTTTTACAAACCTACAGTTACAGAAGTGAGACTGGAACTGCTGATGACTCGTTTCGGCAGTTCAGAACTGATTCTTTCTTTTAGGAGACAATGACTTTATTTGTCATGCACTTTGATCTTCACAAACAGCTGTATTACTCACTGCATGAAAAGTAATATTCTAAAAAGCACTTTAGTTTGCTCCGCCTCTTTTTTGGTTGACATCACCTAGGCATTTGGTGAATGTTAACCAGTAGCCAAATACTATTTATTGTTTTAGGCTGATGTTAGTTGATGCATGTTTTCTAAAATAAAAGTAGTTAACGGAAATAATATAGATTATTGCAATAATGTCAAATGATTGATTTGAAACAGAAGCATCACCATTGGAATTGCAAGTTTATATCACGGAATTCTGACTTTATAACTCGGAATTGCGAGTTTATATCCCAGAATTCTGACTTTATAACTCGGAATTGCGAGTTTATATCCCAGAATTCTGACTTTATAACTTGGAATTGCGAGTTTATATCACGGAATTCTGACTATAACTCGGAACTGCGAATTTATATCTCAGAATTCTGACTTTATAACTCGGAATTGCGAGTTTATATCACGGAATTCTGACTATAACTTGGAATTGCGAGTTTATATCTCAGAATTCTGACTTTATAACTCGGAATTGCGAGTTTATATCCCAGAATTCTGACTTTATAACTCGGAATTGCGAGTTTATATCACAGAATTCTGACTATAACTTGGAATTGCGAGTTTATATCTCAGAATTCTGACTTTATAACTCGGAATTGCGAGTTTATATCACGGAATTCTGACTATAACTTGGAATTGCGAGTTTATATCACGGAATTCTGACTATAACTCGGAATTGCGGGTTTATATCACAGAATTCTGACTATAACTTGGAATTGCGAGTTTATATCTCAGAATTCTGACTTTATAACTCGGAATTGCGAGTTTATATCCCAGAATTCTGACTTTATAACTCGGAATTGCGAGTTTATATCTCAGAATTCTGACTTTATAACTCGGAATTGCGAGTTTATATCCCAGAATTCTGACTTTATAACTCGGAATTGCGAGTTTATATCCCAGAATTCTGACTTTATAACTCGGAATTGCGAGTTTATATCACAGAATTCTGACTATAACTTGGAATTGCGAGTTTATATCTCAGAATTCTGACTTTATAACTCATAATTGCGAGTAAATAAATAAATAAATAAATAATAGATTATTGCAATCATATCAAATAATGATTGATCTTCTATTGCAATCCGCATTCAGTATACAATTTTTCTTCCCACTTTTCTTGATCCAATCAATTCCAGATGAATTAAATCAAGTCCTGTCCTACATTTTTTTTCATGAATATGCTTTTGCACATCACATTATGTGGTGCAGACATTTCATGTTGACTTTACATGCAGCTCCATCTTTTCAAGAACTCCTGTTGTCTTTAAATTAAGAGCTCAGCATGTGCAATTGGGAGATATAAAAAAGTCAAAGTACTGTGTTTGTGTCTTAAGCTTTCATCCTTTTCTCGGGAGCTTGGGCTCTGATGGGCTTCATGATTAATGTTGAAGGATTGAATCTCTTCTCAGCATGTGATTCAGTCAAAATCCCATTCTTGTACTGTTTGAACATTTAATTGATGAGACGATTGCTAATGTTGCCTTGCATTTCATATCATGTCGAAACATCTCTTATTTATGAATTTATCTTCAGGATGTAGAATTATGCATGAAATTAAATATTACAGGGACTACTACTGAGCCTTCTCATATCAGTACATCACCAAAATTAAATTTTACATTGTATGAAGACATTTTGGCACTAGTCTGTGCAAAAACGATTCTAGAGTGTTTTTATTAGAAGAGTAGTAAAAGTGATGCTTGACTTATCAGAGAGATTACAGATCAAATTGAGATAATAAACAGAAAAATATTTCCCCTAGTGATCAACGACCCATATTGAAAGAAATGAGGTGCATGACCTGCTAATAAAAACATTAAATTAGTTTAAGAGTTGCTTTTATCATTAAACTGTGTTGAAATATCGCTTCTCGCAACTCGACAGACAGAGGTTGTGTTTGTGTGAGGTATTTATTCTCTCCCCGAGGCGATAATTGCTAATCATCTTTCCTGAGTACGTATCTTGGAAATTTCTAAAGCCGACTGACATGAGAAGAGCGAACAGCTACTTATAATTCCCTCGACCGGCGTTTGAAGCTCTTGTGCGCTGATACTGAACCGTGGGCTCTGAAGGAAAAACAGATTTGGATTAACTACGTTGCTGTCAGGCCTATTTATAAAGCGTGACTCAACTGATACTGTGCTTTGTGAATGGTTTGTTCTCTTTCTAGTGAACGGAGTCAGTAGGACCCGTGTCTCCCCACTGGCTCAACACCTGCCAGAGAGCCATTGGAAACGATCTCTCGGCAGGAAGCTCAGATGACCTTTAAAGGACATTGTTAATGATGCATTATCCTACACTTATCTTTTGGCAGTGCACTATTGCACATCTGGCTTTTACAGACCTTATTGTGTAATATAGAGCTGCAGAATCAACAGACATGCAGCCGGCTCTTCATAAAGCGAGTATATTTCACCTTTTAATCTCCATTCGTGTGACGTTTTGCTTAGATTAATCTGCTTTGGAGGGATAAGTCAGCGGTGCTTTGACTGTGTGTGGCTCTTAGCCAAATGCAGATCCTGCTATTGGTTTTAGTTAATGCTGTTTGTCTGAATGACATTTTAATATTGCCAGCCAGTTAGCTGTGTTTGTATTTTAATAAGATTGTGAAACTGCACATTTGATTTAGAAATGTTAAAGGAATAGTTTGTCCAATAATGAACATTATATTTTCTTATTTTCACAAAAGAAAATTAGGATCTTCATGCAGCTCTTTTCTATGAAGGAAGCTCAGACCACAGAATTCTGACTTTATAATATCACCCTGTAGCCCAAGACTGGTTTCCCACTGAAGCTAAGCAGGGCTGAGCCTGGTCAGTACCTGGATGGGAGACCAACTGGGAAAACTAGGTAGCTGCTGGAAGAGGTGTTAGTGAGGCCAGCAGGGGGTGCTCACCCTGTGGTGTGTGTGGGTCCTAACACCCCAGTATAGTGATGGGGACACTATACTGTAACAAGCTTAGTTCTTCGGATGAGACGTTAAACCGAGGTCCTGACTCGGTTCCCAGGATAAAAATCCCAGGATGTCCTTCGATAAAGAGTAGGGCTGTAACCCCGGCATCCTGGCCAAATTTGCCCATTGGCCCCTGTCCATCATGGCCTCCTAATCATCCCCATATACTGATGTCTCCTCTCCACCAATCAGCTGGTGTGTGGTGGGCGTTCTGGCGCAATATGGCTGCCGTCGCATCATCCAGGTGGTGCTGCACATTGGTGGTGGTTGAGTAGATTCCCCCCTTCCATGTAAAGCGCTTTGAGTACCCAGAAAAGCCATATATAAATGTAACAAATTATTATTATTATTATCATTATTATAAAAACATAATTGCGCGTTTATATCATGGAGGTCTGACTATAACTCAGAATTGCAAGTTTATATCACAGAATTCTGACTTTATAACTTAGAATTGCAAGTTTATACACGCAATTCTGTGAAAAGTCAGAATTGCGAGATAAAAAGTCACAATTACCTTTTTTATTTCTTATTCAGTGGCGGAAACAAGTTTCCATACTTTTCCCACAGTTCATTGTGACCAGTTTAGAGCAAAAAAAGCACATTTTTTTGTCTGTACATGAACTTGAATTTCAAAGCTTCTTTTATTTTCTCATGAACTGTTCCTTTAAATTTAAAAAGAGTACCTTAAGATCTAAAATCCATCCATTTGCACGGAAACTGCATGTATAAAAGTTGGCAATACTGAGGCCTAGACAGAAAGTGGTAAGTTTGAAGGTGACTTCATTTCTCCTTTGTTTTGCTTGTTTTTGCATTTCTTTGCTGTAAATTTTGAACACTTACAGCTGTGTTTTATAAGATACAATAAATTTCAACCTCAGTTCCCTCCTAGTGAAAGTCTATGATTATAGAGGTCAAATGTAGAAAGGGAGAAAGTGTATTTTGCATGGTTTTTGAGAGGATGCCTAGTTTGTTTATGTGACTAACAGGCTTTATGAAGGAATCTCAGTTATAATGTCAAGTTCCATCAGCGTTGATGAGAGAACACCATAAAGCTCTAAAGGGCAGTTCATTAAAGGCCAAATTATGTTTAATATTGATCACCACTGAGCATTTCCATCAGTCCTCCATGCTTCTGAATGCCGCTCACGTTGATGAACTGCCATTGACTGTTTTTTTCATTTTTATCTCTCCACAGATTTTCCGCAGAGCTGACAAAAACGGTGAGTGTGAATCTGACCTTTTGCTGCATCACATTTAAAAGGTTTCTCTTGTTACTTTTACACAGTGGTTCAGTTGGAAGTCTTATGAAAAAAGCAATTTCTAGCATTCTGTGAAGTCACTGTAAATAAGAATATGCATAGTTATTTTGCAAAAATAACCTGATGCATTGGATAACAAGGTTACAGTTTATATCTCACAATTCAAACTTTATAACATGCAATTGCGACTATATCTTGAAATATAGTCTCTTATTTATATCACGAAATTCTGACTTTATAACACGCAATTACGACTATATCTCGCAATTTTGACTTTATAACGCAATTGCGAGTTTATATAACGAAATTCTGACTACTGATTACAGCTCACAAGTTCAAATATCAACATTCCTTAAAAAAGAAAAAAGACACAAATTAATCAATAAAATGAATGTGAACTGCAGCTCAGAACATTTTATCATGCAAGTAATTAATTCATATTAAGATCTCAACATTTATTCATTTGGATTTATGCATCAAATTCATGCATTTCCTGCATTTTGATTGCAGATTGGTATCTTTATTTGCTTTGTCATTGCTGTCTAGGAGATACAATTGCGATATGTTATAGATATGCTATATAGATTGCAATATGTCAGGTTGCTTATTTTAATATGCATATTGAATTGGAATTTGTGGAATCTACCACTAAATGGAAGTTGTGTGAATATGATATTTGGAGTATGTTTTACTAGAAAACACTATTTCAGTTTTCTACTTCAAAATGTCACGTTTAACTCAATGTGTTATTTCCCGTTTCTTTGTAATTGTTTCTGAAATCTACTAGCAATTTCTAAGTGAAAATTGTTTCTACACCAAATTTATTTTCAGTGTAGTTTCTGGGAATGCTAATATAGCCAGTTGCATAAACAAAACTTAATTTTTATGCAGAATGCATGATATCTATGAGAGTTTGAAGCCTCAAAGTTCCTCAGGCACGTGTGCGGGTGGCCCGCCGAAGCCAATGACCACAAAAATCCTGTTTATTCTTCAAAGGGCTGTAATGCATGAGGAAGGAGAGGGCGAAATGAACAGAATGATGCGCTGTCCAAACAAATCAGAAATGAGTCGCTGTCACTGGGGCATCACGAGTCCTTTCAGAGGTCATTACCATTGTTCCAGAATGCCAATTACCTTCTTGCTACTTCAATCATGCTCTCATCATTGCCAAGGACAGAGAGAAATAGCAAAAGAGAAGTGGTGGGAGAATATAAAAGTGGCAGAGAGAGAAAGAGCCTGCATATTTGCTGTGAAAGCTGTAATTAGTGGGCTTTGCTAATGCAGCATCAATATTACTATTGCTCATACTGAGTGATTTGAACAAACCCCTAACATTACATGTATATTTGCCATTTAACTTGTTTGTCTAAACAAACTGATGCAAAATCCCACAGACTTGCATTAAAGGAGAGACCTGAGGCCATAATATTATAACCCTGCATAGAGGTTTGCACATGTGAAGCTTCTCAATATATTCAGAAAGCTAATGACATCATAAAGCATCTCCGTGAGCTGTTAGTGTCAAACTAGAGCACCGTTGCTAAGTAGAACATTGAGTTAGACGAGTGGGAAATAAAAACAGAGTTTGGCTGGTATTCTCCTCTTGAGAATAAATCAAGCCTTTAGTCGAGTTTCAGCTCTCCTGTGTGGATTTTGAGCTTAGCGACTTGAAGGGAGATTATTTAAAAAGATTAGAAGATGAGTTAAAACCTAAAAACTAACCTAGTTAATAAACTCTCTCCCACGGGCCTGTGACGTATGAGTGGATTCAGAACACTCTTGCAACATTCTAGCAACCATTCAGAACACTCTTGCAACATTCTAGCAACCATTCAGAACACTCATGCAACATTCTAGCAACCATTCAGAACACTCATGCAACATTCTAGCAACCATTCAGAACACTCATGCAACACAGCAACCATTCAGAACACTCATGCAACATTCTAGCAACCATTCAGAACACTCATGCAACATTCTAGCAACCATTCAGAACACTCATGCAACACAGCAACCATTCAGAACACTCATGCAACATTCTAGCAACCATTCAGAACACTCATGCAACATTCTAGCAACCATTCAGAACACTCATGCAACATTCTAGCAACCATTCAAACCACTCTTGCAACATTCTAGCAACCATTCAGAACACTCATGCAACATTCTAGCAACCATTCAGAACACTCATGCAACACAGCAACCATTCAGAACACTCATGCAACATTCTAGCAACCATTCAGAACACTCTTGCAACATTCTAGCAACCATTCAGAACACTCTTGCAACATTCTAGCAACCATTCAGAACACTCATGCAACATTCTAACAACCATTTAGAACACTCTTGCAACATTCTAACAACCATTCAGAACACTCTTGCAACATTCTAGCAACCATTCAGAACACTCATGCAACATTCTAGCAACCATTCAGAACACTCATGCAACACAGCAACCATTCAGAACACTCATGCAACATTCTAGCAACCATTCAGAACACTCTTGCAACATTCTAGCAACCATTCAGAACACTCTTGCAACATTCTAGCAACCATTCAGAACACTCTTGCAACATTCTAACAACCATTTAGAACACTCTTGCAACATTCTAGCAACCATTCAGAACACTCTTGCAACATTCTAGCAACCATTCAGAACACTCATGCAACATTCTAGCAACCATTCAGAACACTCATGCAACATTCTAGCAACCATTCAGAACACTCATGCAACAGAGCAACCATTCAGAACACTCATGCAACATTCTAGCAACCATTCAGAACACTCATGCAACATTCTAGCAACCATTCAGAACACTCATGCAACAGAGCAACCATTCAGAACACTCTTGCAACATTCTAGCAACCATTCAGAACACTCATGCAACATTCTAGCAACCATTCAGAACACTCATCCAACATTCTAGCAACCATTCAGAACACTCATGCAACATTCTAGCAACCATTCAGAACACTCATGCAACACAGCAACCATTCAGAACACTCATGCAACATTCTAGCAACCATTCAGAACACTCTTGCAACATTCTAGCAACCATTCAGAACACTCTTGCAACATGCTAGCAACCATTCAGAACACTCATGCAACATTCTAGCAACCATTCAGAACACTCATGCAACATAGCAACCATTCAGAACACTCTTGCAACATTCTAGCAACCATTCAGAACACTCATGCAACATTCTAGCAACCATTCAGAACACTCATGCAACACTCTAGCAACCATTCAGAACACTCATGCAACATTCTAGCAACCATTCAGAACACTCATGCAACACTCTAGCAACCATTCAGAACACTCATGCAACATTCTAGCAACCGTTCAGAACACTCTTGCAACATTCTAGCAACCATTCAGAACACTCTTGCAACATTCTAGCAACTGTTCAGAACACTCATGCAACATTCTAGCAACGTTCAGAACACTCTTGCAACATTGTATGAAAACATTCGTCATTTTGCAGTTTTCTTTGCTCCAACTTTGAAATTACATGCTGCTTCTTTAAATTCAACTGCCTGGTTGTAGTTTGTTCTTCTACTAACTGTGTCACCCCACAGTCGTCCGTGTTACGTAACGGAATCGTTTTGCCTGAAAGAAGGTCAATTTCAGCATCTGCCTGAGCTCATCGCTGCTGGCCAATCGAATGACAAACGGCACGTCAAGCATATCTGATGGCCCCTACAGCAGGGCCCAAAATACTGGAGCTGTCAGCACAGAGACACATAGAACGAATGAGAATGTGAGGGAATGTAATGAAAAAGGCCTAAGAGAGACAAAATAGGCTGTGAACGCCCACTGCGGCTGTCTCTTCACGTACAACCAGCACATCCCCTTCTGCTCTTCTGCAACTTCCTTCCACAAATTAGCCTGTTTACAAATGTTCTAGCTTTCTGTCTGCATATTCATAATTTTCTCATCCTTTAAACCCCGTTTCTCGTCCTCTTCCCACTGTCTCCCCCTCAATCCCTTCTTTATTCCTCTCTCTCTCTGCGTGTTCCTGTTTCTTTCACCGCTCAGACAAACAGACAGATTGGCTCGGTCTTCAGAGTGTTTGTCTGCTGGCGTTGCATCTGTTGACTCAATCTGACAGCACTGCTGGTCGAGTTAGTGGTGAAGCAAACCTCTCAGAACTCGAGAGGAAGAGAGATGAGTATGATGATGCAGGAGCTGAAAGTATCAGGAAAGAGGAGAAAGGAGATGAGTGTATTAAAAGACAAGTGAATCGTGTCACAAATGGAGAGAAAGGTAGGAAAAATTGTGCTGTTCAATGAATTGGTCATACGTTTCTTTGAGGCTTCTCTGAGTGGGGTTTTTAAGTCAGTCATGAATGATTCCTCAAATCATGTGTCTTGTTGAGGAGAGGTGTGCTGTTACTCTATTATGTGATCAGACTTCCAATCCATATCTAGAGACCAGAATATTATTGGCTGATGAGAGCAGGGACCAGTAAAATCCTGGCAACCATTCAGAACACTCATGCAACATTTTAGCAACCATTCAGAACACTCATACATCATTCTAGCAACCATTCAGAACACTCATGCAACATTCTAGCAACCATTCAGAACACTCATGCAACATTGTAGCAACCATTCAGAACACTCATACATCATTCTAGCAACCATTTAGAACACTCTTGCAACATTCTAGCAACCATTCACTCTCGCAACATTCTACCAACCATTCAGAACACTCATGCAACATTCTAGCAACCATTCAGAACACTCATGCAACATTCTAGCAACCATTCAGAACACTCATACATCATTCTAGCAACTATTCAGAACACTCTTGCAACATTCCAGCAACCATTCACTCTCGTAACATTCTACCAACCATTTAGAACACTAATGCAACATTCTAACAACCATTCAGAACACTCATGCAACATTCTAACAACCATTCAGAACACTCATGCAACATTCTAGCAACCATTCAGAACACTCATGCAACATTCTAGCAACCATTCAGAACACTCATACATCATTCTAGCAACTATTCAGAACACTCTTGCAACATTCCAGCAACCATTCACTCTCGTAACATTCTACCAACCATTTAGAACACTAATGCAACATTCTAACAACCATTCAGAACACTCATGCAACATTCTAACAACCATTCAGAACACTCTTGCAACATTCTAGCAACCATTCAGAACACTCATGCAACATTCTAGCAACCATTCAGAACACTAATGCAACATTCTAACAACCATTCAGAACACTCTTGCAACATTCTAACAACCATTCAGAACACTCTTGCAACATTCTAACAACCATTCAGAACACTAATGCAACATTCTAGCAACCATTCAGAACACTCTTGCAACATTCTAGCAACCATTCAGAACACTCTTGCAACATTCTAACAACCATTCAGAATACTCTTGCAACATTCTAGCAACCATTCAGAACACTCTTGCAACATTCTACCAACCATTCAGAACACTCTTGCAACATTCTAGCAACCATTCAGAACACTCTTGCAACATTATAACAACCATTCAGAACACTCTTGCAACATTCTAGCAACCATTCAGAACACTCATACATCATTCTAGCAACTATTCAGAACACTCTTGCAACATTCCAGCAACCATTCACTCTCGTAACATTCTACCAACCATTTAGAACACTAATGCAACATTCTAACAACCATTCAGAACACTCATGCAACATTCTAACAACCATTCAGAACACTCATGCAACATTCTAACAACCATTTAGAACACTCTTGCAACATTCTAGCAACCATTCAGAACACTCTTGCAACATTCTAACAACCATTCAGAACACTCTTGCAACATTCTAGCAACCATTCAGAACACTCTTGCAACATTATAACAACCATTCAGAACACTCTTGCAACATTCTAGCAACCATTCAGAACACTCATACATCATTCTAGCAACTATTCAGAACACTCTTGCAACATTCTACCAACCATTTAGAACACTAATGCAACATTCTAACAACCATTCAGAACACTCATGCAACATTCTAACAACCATTCAGAACACTCATGCAACATTCTAACAACCATTTAGAACACTCTTGCAACATTCTAGCAACCATTCAGAACACTCTTGCAACATTCTAACAACCATTCAGAACACTAATGCAACATTCTAGCAACCATTCAGAACACTCTTGCAACATTCTAGCAACCATTCAGAACACTAATGCAACATTCTAACAACCATTCAGAACACTCATGCAACATTCTAACAACAATTTAGAACACTCTTGCAACATTCTAGCAACCATTCAGAACACTCTTGCAACATTCTAACAACCATTCAGAACACTAATGCAACATTCTAACAACCATTCAGAACACTAATGCAACATTCTAGCAACCATTCAGAACACTAATGCAACATTCTAACAACCATTCAGAACACTCATGCAACATTCTAACAACCATTTAGAACACTCTTGCAACATTCTAACAACCATTCAGAACACTCATGCAACATTCTAGCAACCATTCAGAACACTCTTGCAACATTCTAGCAACCATTCAGAACACTAATACAACATTCTAACAACCATTCAGAACACTCATGCAACATTCTAACAACCATTCAGAACACTCTTGCAACATTCTAGCAACCATTCAGAACACTCTTGCAACATTCTAGCAACTGTCCAGAACACCCAAGAAACTAGGAGTTGACCGATATATTGGCAAGGCTGACATATCGGCTAATATTTGGCACTTTTTTTCTGTTTGGCCAATGTGTCGGAAGAGGGACTTTTGATGGCGCGCCAGACTTTTATTTTGATTCCACTGAGAACGCCAGAACCTGAGCACCACAAGCACTCCCATTCTCTATCTTCATTAGTTTACGGTCTCTGTTTAACAGTTCTGTCTAATACAGTATTAGATATAACTGTTAAACAAAGAAAGTAAACAGTATGCGAAAAGTGTTATACAAACTTTAAACCCTTGATTTCAAACTTTGCTGCGCTATATCCAGTTGCCCACTATGTCATATTCATGTCATTCTGATCACCATGTGCTATATGAAAAAGTAGTTTTTATTTAATTTTTGCAGTATTGATTATTTTTTCATCCGAGGTACTGCCTCTCTTACCTTGCCTGAGTTGAATTATCTGTGAAAATTGCACTTTTTTAGATCTGTTCTGAGTAGTAAGGTTTATCAGACTGAGATGAAAAATTACATGTGAAAACTGCAATTCTTCAGCGAGAGCCACCGAATGAGAAATAGCTTAAAGAAGCAGATGACTGGAGGTTTTGTGCTGAAATAAAGCCTCGCCTTGGCAGAAGCCAGACACTGTCCTGTTCATGTAAAAGAATTTCCTTTTGAATCACGTCTTCAGAAGAAAAATGTTTCTGCGTACAAAGGAAAGATACTGCCTCTTTTAAAATGTGCTTTTAAGTATTCAAATGATACTGCCTTTTCTTGCCTAATGTGGAAATAAAGCTACTTTAAGCATGAAATATTAATATAGCATATTATCACTGGTTAGGTGTTTGCAGTGTCTCGTTACTGCAGGGCAGTTGTGTCACTCATACATAAATGAATAATTCTGCATCCAAACTGTTCATAAACTAAATTTCATCCTCTTGGACTTCAATTAATTTTTATACATTTGTAATGCATGCATAAGTTTGACCACCTGCTGCATATTTGAACATGCTCTTTTGAGCTCGTGTTCATGCAGAGATGCATGAATCATCATTTTCTCCGTTTTATTCTGTCAGATGTCCATCATACAGAATTCTCCTTCACACTGACATTCAGCCATTTCTCGCATTGTGACGGCGGTGAGATGTGATGTACGTTTTAGCCTCAAAGAAACTCTTGGCCATTATTTTGGATCCTTCTAGTGAAGGACAGACATGGGCACGAGAAAAGAGGCGTTTGTCTGCTATTGAAGCGCTAAAGCTGCAGGGCAGGTTCTGGATGGACTGCTGGGTCGCTCCCTGGTGAACACCTGGTGACATTTGACAGAATCACTCATGGAGAGTTTTACTCTTTTTAAGGTATATTCACCCACTAAACACCTCCAGGCCATGGAGAGCTAATTTACCAAAAAATACCTGGTAATTTTGTTGCACCATCAAAATGAAAAAAATAAGTAAAACTTAACTGTAATTTAAAGCATTAAAGATTTAGAGGCTTGTGGATGCACATCATTTTTGTGGGTTAATTTAGAAGGGGATTGATGTGCTTGATTTTTTAGTGTTTAGATATTGAGGGTGAATTCAATAAACTATTGCATCGGTGCAATTTTCTCATGCAAAATGCAATCAGCACTAATTTTGTGCATGTTTGTCCTTTAGTGAAACAGCCCTAAAGGTGCATGCAAATAAACATTTTTTAAATGTCATTACATGTTTTTTAAATACCTAAACCCCATACATTTTTGAAGTGCAGATGTGTGTATGAGGGGAAACAAATCAGGCTTTACCAGAATAAATCCCTGAAGTAAGGTTCTGTCACATTGCTCCACCCTCGCTAAAGGAAATGTGCTTGAAGCACAGCATGGAATGGGTGGGAAACGCTCAGGAAGATGCATTAGAGTCTGTTGATCCCCAGACAACAACACAGAATGGCACATTAGTTTAAGACTAAATAAGGCAGAGCTGCAGAGTAGATAAAAGTCTCCTGAGAGCCGAACTGTTCTCTCCAGTGCCTCCATTAACCACAGGAGCTGCTGTCTAACTGTCTGCAGCAGATTGGAGTTCGCACTGGACTTCGGATATCACTCTGAATTAAACTTTGACCTAGAAATGTCAGGTGATGTTTTGAAAAAAAAACAAAGCAAGTGTTCACAGTTCATAGATGACCAAAATCAATGATGCAAGCTACGTTCAGGCCGCAAAGTGCTCAATTGTTATGCTTAAATCAGATTTTTTTTTTTCTCATCCTCTCATCCTTCCCTCGGGTCATTTTGACCCGAAACTCATTGTAACAAGGTTCAATGTGAGGTGAGGAAGAAGACAAGGGGTCGGCTTTCTGGGACTCGTCAGTGCTCTTTTATTTCTCTTTAAGCCAGTAAACAAACTGTGTGCACATCGCACAAAACATAAAACAATAATCAAACTCTCTTTGCAAACTCGTCGGTTTAGCAGTTCCTCTCTGCGTTCGTGTCACTCGAGTCCCAGTGTATGTGTGTGTGTGTATCTCTCTCCCCCTGGTCCTCATTTCCTGGTGGCTTTATCCTGTCTCTCCACGCCAATCACTGCAACAAGAGACAGGTGTTTCTCATTTGCACTTGACCCACTTACGTGCCGCTCGTCGAAATTGTGAGTTATTTTGAATTTAGGTTGAAAGAATATGAAGAATGTTCTTCAATTATTATTTATTATTTATTGATAAAATATTGATGAAATAAGCTTTCTGGACAAAAAAAAAAGTATAATTTTAGGACTTCGGGTCATTTTGACCTGCGAGGGAAGGATAAGGGTTAAATATCAGTCTAAACAAGCACACTTTACCCTGGCATGTTCATCATAACATCATCGACAAATGTTTTTAATATCATTTCATATATTGCATTTTGTGTATATTGCATATTTTATTAAATTAATTATTCTTCCTTTTTTATGTATGCATTAGTATTAACACTATCCAAATCATGTCACAACATTTGAAATGTAATGTACATATGTATTTTTTGAAAATATAATTTTTTTTTTATTTTTATAATTGATTATATTTTTACTGTGCTAATATTTAGAAAACATTTTTTAATGTTTTTGAAAGAAGTCCAAGGGTGCATTTATTTGATAAAAAATACAGTAAAACAGTAATATTTTGAAATATTATTACAATTTAAAATATCTGTTTTCTATGTGAATATATAGTAAAGTGTAATTTATTCCTGTGATCAAAGCTGAATTTTCAGCATCATTACTCCTTCAGAAATCTAATATGGTGATTTGCTGCACAAGAAACATTTATTATCAATTATCAATGTTGAAAACAGTTTTGGTGGAAATACTGGGATTATTTGATAAATAGAAAGTTCAAAAGAACAGACATTTAAAAACATTTATTTGAAATAGAATCTGTTTTACTGTCATTTTGCATCATTTTGCACCAATGCATCCTTGGTGAATAAAAGTATTAAAAACTTTTTTTTAAATCTTACAGACCTAGACTGACCTAAACTTTTGAACAGTAGCATATAGTATTATATGTCACTTTTATGTAATATTTCATATAGTGCAAACATATTTAACTTCATGGATGAAATGAATGAATGAATGCAAGTGACCCAGATTGGTATTGAAAATTCAATTGAGATCAGATGTGATACAAAAACAGATATATCACATCTACTGTTGTGTCTGATATTTGTGTATAACCCAATTCAGTGACCCACTAAATTTCTAGTATTCAATATGCCCTGGAGATTACAGAACTTCTCTGGAGAGAAAAGTTCTCAAAGTGCTGATGTTTCTTCCAGCCTAATTAAATTTCTGGTCAAGATGTAAATTATCTTGATTTTCTTCTTAAGTGCATCATTGGCCGGCTGGTGTGTATTTTAATTAGTCAAAGACAGAGGATGAAGAAGGTGCGGCGGTTTGGCTCTGACTCTGATTAGTGAGACCGTCTGTTGTGAAGAGACTGAACCCAGATGGCCGTAAAAATGCTCTTGAATTAATTGGAGATGTTGGAGAGTGTTCTAATGCGCTGAATACGTCCACTGTCGCTTTGAGCCTCCTGCGTAATTAACTATCCATTTGGCCACAAAAATGTTGTTTTTAACTTAAAAACTGCATATCTGAAGTTGCATATTTGTGGAAGTCTCGCTGATGTGTGCATGAATTTTATTTGAAGTATAAATACACTATATTGCCAAAAGTATTGGGACACCCCTCCAAATCACTGAATTCAGGTGTTCAATCACTTCCATGGCCACAGGTGTATAAATCAAGCACTAGGCATGCAGACGCTTCTACAAACATTTGTGAAAGAATTGGTCGCTCTCAGGAGCTCAGTGAATTCAAGCGTGGTACCGTGATAGGTTGCCACCTGTGCAATAAATCCATTCGTGAAATTTCCTCACTACTAAATATTCCACGCTCAACTGTTAGTGGTATTATAACAAAGTGGAAGCAATTGGGAACAACAGCAACTCAGCCACGAAGTGGTAGGCCACGTAAAATCACAGAGCGGGGTCAGCGCATGCTGAGGGTCACAGTGCGCAGAAGTCGCCAACTTTCTGCAGAGTCAGTAGCTACAGACCTCCAAACTTCGTGTGGCCTTCAGATGAGCTCAAGAACAGTGCGTAGAGAGCTTCATGGAATGGGTTTCCATGGCCGAGCAACTCATCCAAGCCTTACATCACCAAGTGCAATGCAAAGCGTGGGATGCAGTGATGTAAAGCACGCCGCCACTGGACTCTAGAGCAGTGGATACGTGTTCTCTGGAGTGACCAATCACGCTTCTCTGTCTGCCAATCCCATGGACGAGTCTGGGTTTGGCGGTTGCCAGGAGAACGGTACTTGCCTGACTGCATTGTGCCAAGTGTAAAGTTTGGTGGAGGGGGGATTATGGTGTGGGGTTGTTTTTCAGGGGTTGGGCTTGGCCCCTTAGTTCCAGTGAAAGGAACTCTTAATGCTTCAGCATACCAAGACATTTTGGACAATTTCATGCTCCCAACTTTGTGGGAACAGTTTGGGGATGGCCCCTTCCAACATGACTGCGCACCAGTGCTCAAAGCAAGGTCCATAAAGACATGGATGAGCGAGTTTGGTGTGGAGGAACTTGACTGGCCTGCACAGAGTCCTGACCTCAACCCGATAGAACACCTTTGGGATGAATTAGAGCGGAGACTGCGAGCCAGGCCTTCTCGTCCAACATCAGTGCCTGACCTCACAAATGCGCTTCTAGAAGAATGGTCAAAAATTCCCATAAACACACTCCTAAACCTTGTGGAAAGCCTTCCCAGAAGAGTTGAAGCTGTTATAGCTGCAAAGAGTGGGCCAACTCCATATTAAACCCTACGGATTAAGAATGGGATGTCATTAAAGTTCATGTGCATGTAAAGGCAGGCGTCCCAAAACTTTTGGCAATATAGTGTATAAACCTATGTGTGATTTTTAGTGAGCTGTAAGTCTGATCGCCATCTTGACAGCATCAGTCTAATGTTTTTGGGGTTTTTTTGAAGTAGTTGATGTGTAGATCAGAATGATGTGTGCTTTATAAATGATGAGTACTTTAGTTTTCATTGTACTCTTTCTCAAACTGACGCTCTCGTCTGGTCTCTGGCCCTGGAGACGGGCCGCTTCTCTTTGCCATCTGTCTTTGATTTATGCCTGAAACTTTTCTTTCTTCCAACATCCAATGTAAAAGTCATCAGAGGCTCACATGCAGGCTACTTTATATTTCACTAATTAATAATAATCACTCGCTCTGAATCTGTCTAATCTTCTTTAACCTTATAAAGCTACTGTATCATAAGCCTCTAAATGAACTTTGCTGAAAAACACACAATCTACTCAATGCCTTCTGTCGTCTGATCGATAGTCGACTTTTTTATCAAGTAAAAGCCTTTTAGTATAATTGTACAAACCTTCAGCTCGTGTTGCACGTCTTTTTGATCTGGAACATGATCTTTATAAAGTAAACGTAGGAATAACTTTGATATTGTTAGTAATATTTCAATATTTGATCATAAATCTAAGCATTTAAATATCATCTTACTAAGACATATTATTGGCAGATATTGATATTTATATGCATTTTATGTAAAGTATATGCTATACTGTTATAAAGATCTCATTGATCTTTTACTATGCGAGCCATAAAAGCCTGACATATCAAATATGCAAACTTTTTTCAGTAAACTGTTCCATTTAAGCAAAATTATATATTTTTTTATTTCATATGTCAAACAGGGTTAAGTATATCATAGAGACTTAGCAACGGCAATGAAGCAAGCATTTCTCCCAAATCCTTTTTGCACACCATTTTCTCTTAGTTAATATTGGCTTTAGATATGAGTTTTCCTCTTGCATTCATGTTCTGAAAGTCGAGTCAAGTGCCACCCCTGACGTCAAGCTCAAGTGTCATCAAACCACAAATGCACAACTGGAGGGCTTAAAGAATCGCTTGTGTCTTTCGGGAGGCTGTTAAATGTCAGAGAGCCGAATGTTCAGTGACGTGCTCAGGGAGGAAGTGATTTAGACGATCTGTCAGCTGCGATCCAGCCATGAATGAGTGCCGTCAGATATTGTTGTGTATATTCCCCTTTTTTCTCTTTGTGCTCTTGATGGATGACACGTTCTTCACTTTACCTAATAATAAGAGCAGATGCGCTAACGGCAGATGGTAGTTCACGTATCAGGGTTGATCTGCGACATCTGCCGTCAGTAAAAAGCGCTGCCAGGTGTTCATCTGACCTGATAAAGACAGTCACCGTGGGCTGAGGAGACTATATTTCAGACACCCTCCGGTCCATTCACTAACTGTTTGATGGGTATTTCACACAAAACTGGAAAGATCTTGCAAACATTGCAAGCTATGTCGCAATTTCTGGGAGTCGAAGTGCTCATTTTTTTATCAGGCCATGAACAGTAGGTTGATATTATGAACCATAAGTGAAGAATAACTAATTTGCATGGTATGGGGCATCACATCTTTGAAAGACTCCTTTGTTTGAGCAGTTTAGTAGGAAATAAACTAGCACAACTTGAACTTGCACAAGCAAGGCAAGGCAAGGCAAGTTTATTTAAATAGCACATTTCATACACAATGGTAATTCAAAGTGCTTTACATAAAAAGGAAAGAATAATAAAAAGAGGATGCAAGCAATTGTTTAAATCTGTACTTATTACTTTTGGATGGACGCATGTTTCCACTTATTTGATATTTAAAGGGATATTTCACCCAAAAATGAATTACTCACCTGTCATGTCAAATCCATAAGACACAAATGAAGATATTTTTAATGCAATCTGGATTTATTTTATGAACGTTTTGTATCTTCAGAGTTTTGGATGTATAGACTTTCAGTGGAGGGACATAAATGCCTCAGATTTCATTCAAAATATCTAAGATAAACAAAAGTCTGATGGGTTTGGGACGACAAGAGGGTGAGTAATTGATGACAGAATTTCAATTTTTTGGGTGAACTATACCCTTTAAAGGGTTCATGAACTGCATTGTTTTATTATTTTATAATGTTTCCTGTGGTGCACTTATAATGTTAGTATAATTTTTACATCACAATTTTTCATAATTTAGAAATAAAAGGCATTTTTCCTACCCTGATTTTAGCCTCTGATTTGAACACTCTGTTTGAAGGGGCGTGTCTGCTGTGAGACTTCAGTGTAAACGCCCACTGCTGTGATTGGCTGCTGTGAGACTTCAGTGTAAACGCCCATTGCTGTGATTGGCTGCTGTGAGACTTCAGTGTAAACGCCCACTGCTGTGATTGGCTGCTGTGAGACTTCAGTGTAAACGCCCACTGCTGTGATTGGCTGCTGTGAGACTTCAATGTAAAAGCCCACTGCTGTGATTGGCTGCTCTGAGACTTAAGTGTAAACGTCCACTGCTGTGATTGGCTGCTGTGAGACTTCAGTGTAAACACCCACTGCTGTGATTGGCTGCTCTGAGACTTAAGTGTAAACGCCCACTGCTGTGATTGGCTGCTGTGAGACTTCAGTGTAAACACCCACTGCTGTGATTGGCTGCTCTGAGACTTCAGTGTAAACGCCCACTGCTGTGATTGGCTGCTGTGAGACTTCAGTGTAAACACCCACTGCTGTGATTGGCTGCTGTGAGACTTAAGTGTAAATGCCCACTGCTGTGATTGGCTAACATCTTTGCATAAGAAATAGCTAGTATTACATGTGGAACTCTCTCTACTCTCACTATTACAGCTCTCAATGTTACTAATCGTGAAAAGTGTTGATTATAGCATTATATTTAGATCTATGGCATTATATTCAGATCGTGGCATGAAAGGTTGCAGTGATGAGCATTGTTGCTGATCACCGACATGTTACTGCAACTCAATTTCTGCACACTAACGAATGCTTTCATCATAACTAACAGTGCAAGCACAATGTAAATAAGAGATTTGTTGATTATAATGGGAGTTTTGGCGCGAGTCCAGAACTCAGTCACTAAGAGCGTTCTTTGATTGCTTTCTATATATAATTTAATCACAGTTTAAATAACAGATTATTTTCATCCTACTAAGAGAAACAATGTGATGTTGAGCGTTTAGTCACTGACACATAGACAAAGAACTGACTGTACATGAATCATATCAGAAATCACTGGTCCCAGATCAGGCATTAGAATTAACACGGTTACTCA
>CM077180.1:2259809-2292309 GCA_039654105.1 Coreius guichenoti | reverse complement strand
AGCTCTGTTTGATCTGATATCTGTGGTTTATAACAGAGAATTCTGCGCCGAACGCTTCCACTAAATCTCGCAGTAGCGATGTTATTAATTCTGTGTCAGACTACATTTTGCTTCCCAACAAATTATCTCTTGCTGTCTTGCCGTTGGTTGTCGTCCGCTATGACACACCATACAAGATAAAATTATCGATTCTTATGGAAGGCCATCAGGGCCAAAAGTTTGGCACTAACGGCCTTCCATAGATTATTGCATCCCGATGCCCATAGTCGTTTACGAATCACCACGACACCACATGTCAGGCTGACATCGTCTCAACATGGCGTTAGTCTGTGGATAGTAGACCAGTTTGGACACCCTTGTCAATGCAATTCAATTACCCAATTCATTCAACTAGTCCCTTTTCTCCTTTTGCTTTTTCCGCCCCTCAGTCTCAGCGAAATATTAAAAGTCCATTAATGCTATCAGGGAGCACTCAAAGCAAATTCAGTTAATTACAGAGCCTGAGACCACACAGTGTTCATAATTGTGTTTTGGCTGTGATGGCGATTTAATGTGACAACACGCACTGGGGTATTTAGATTTGTTTTCGACTGCATAAGAATATGAATGTGGAGTTCAGCATGAAAATGCACAATCCAGAAGGTGTGGGATGGTGTGATTGAGCAAGGCTTTATTCTTTGGCATGTTTCCTCCATTCTAGTATTGGAGATTATCTGCATCTTTGGTTTAGGGTCAGGATAGTTTTGTATCTCATTTTATAATGTGAATGCAGGACTTCACAGTATTCTTACTTCTAAATTTAATATTATATTATACATTATAAAAGTATATTATATTATATTATATTATACATTTTATATTTTTTATATTATATTTATTTTATATTATATATTATTTTATATCCATCCACTCTCCAAACTGGTTTATTCTCTGCAGGGTCACTGGGCTGCTGGAACCTTATTTTATTTTATTTTATTTTATTTTATTTTATTTTATTTATTTTATTTTATTTTATTTTATTTTATTTTATTTTATTTTATTTTATTTTATTTTATTTTATTTTATTTTATTTATTTTATTTTATTTTATTTTTAATTTTATCCACTCTCCAAACTGCTTTATCATTATGTTTATTATGTTTATTTTATTTTATTTTATTTTATTTTATTTTTTAATTTAATTTTATTTTATTTTATCCACTCTCCAAACTGCTTTATCATTATATTATATTTATTATTATATTATATTATATTATATTATATATTTTCTATTTTTTCTATTATATTTATTTTATATTATATATTATTTTATATCCATCCACTCTCCAAACTGGTTTATTCTCTGCAGGGTCACTGGGCTGCTGGAACCTTATTTTATTTTATTTTATTTTATTTTTTCATTTTATTTTATTTTATTTTATCCACTCTCCAAACTGCTTTATTATTATATTATATTATATTATATTATATTATATTATATTATATTATATTATATTATATTATATTATATAAATTAAATTACATTAAATTATTATTTATTATTTTATATCCATCCACTCTCCAAACCAATTTATTCTGTGCAGGGTCACTGGGAGGCTGGAACCTAATTTTATTTTATTTTATTTTATTTTATTTTATTTTACTTTACTTTACTTTACTTTACTTTACTTTACTTTACTTTACTTTACTTTACTTTATCCAATCCACTCTCCAAACCGCTTTATCATTATAGTATATTTATTATTATATTATATTATATTATATTATATATAATTTTTTGATAGCAACAAAACAACACTTTGCAATACACATTAGAATTAGAAAAGTAATATGTTTTTATTTTATTTTAAAATAAAAATGAGAAAATAGACACTATGCTATACAGAGTTTACACAATATGCACATAATATATTATACAGACAGTTTAGACAGTGTGAAAAAATATTGTAGTTGTTCTTTGCTTTATTTATTTATTTATTTATTTATTTGGTATATGAGACCTGCTTGTTTGCACATGATTTATCAAATTGGTTTAAATCATTTTAGCGCAAATCTGAGTTTGTAAAAGTCATACGGCCGTTAAGGAAAATATATTTTTTATTATACGGGTTTTACCCCATTAGCGAGATCATTATCTCGGCAAGTTACCATCTGCTGAGAAATATCACCTCAGCTCTGCGACGCTAACAGAATGAAGGATAATTGGACTGTTTACACTGTAAAATTCTGGCAAAGCTGTGGACGGCCCACACGTCCTCCTCACTAATGACACCGCTTTCAAATCCTTGACTCTTCTCCAATTCAATTAAGACTTTTTTTCTTATGACTCATTTTATTCTCTCTCCTCTTCCCTTTCCAGTAACCTCGATACAGACAAACTATCAGGTAGGTGTGGATAATTCCTTTAAATTATCATACTGGAAAAAAATAAAGATTGTAAGAAGTGTTTCAAGTGGCAGTAAATAAAAAAAAGAAATGTACCTGGAGGAAACTCGGGTTCTTCAAACATTTCACATTTTCTGCCTTTAACCTTTAAGAATGGATTTTAAGTGGTTTGTTATTG
This sequence comes from Coreius guichenoti, assembly GCA_039654105.1. Lineage (NCBI taxonomy): Eukaryota > Metazoa > Chordata > Actinopteri > Cypriniformes > Gobionidae > Coreius > Coreius guichenoti. The sequence continues at coordinate 2,289,747 of CM077180.1, read as the reverse complement.
CTTTACAAGGTCATATCTGCTTTGATTTAATTAATTCTTTAATTCTATAACTTCTCAACTATACTGAGAATCCGAACATTCGCCATTGCACCCCGTTTCGCATATTATCCCTCTTGAATAGTGTGCAAGATTAAGATTAATGCATCCAGATTTGTTTTTGTTTTTAAAGGTGCTATACATTTTCTGGGGGATTTTTGAAGTGTGCATCCATGCATGTTTTTGAGCTAACATTAGCTTTGCACAATGGGAAAGGCTGCCAATACACAAGTTTCCAATACACAACCAAGGGTCCGTAATATCAATGCATACAAATCCCATTCTATTTCATTGCATTTTCTCCACAAAGAGATATTACTTTTATATATTAAAATGGTATTTTTCCGCTGCCAGATTTAGTGGGTTTTATGGCTTAAAATTGTTTATTACAGAATTTTCTGAGATCCCCATGGAAAAACTGAATAGGAAAAAGCACCAAGGCCGCTATAAAACTGTATGCTGACCACATTTAGTACACAAAATATCAATCTATGAATTGAAACGAGTCTTCTGCTCAGATTTCAGAGAGTAAAGATGGTCATATCAGATGACAAATAATGATCTGAAAACCTTCCTGTCCTCAGAACAGCCCAGATACATAATTCATTGACTCATATACTCAAGCTGATATCGACAGCAACTCAGTCGCCTGTTTACGAGCAGTGCAGCTTTTAATCTACTCCTGCAAGAGTGTGTGTGTGTGTGTGTGTGCTGGTCAGGTGGTAAAAACAGATTGTTGATTGTTTCAGACATCATTTCCTTGTATGTGGTAAATGACTCTGTACCCATGTAACAAATTTTGTATTTTGGCCTATAATTCTCTCTCTCTCTCTCTCTCTCTCTCTCTCTCTCTCTCTCTCTCTCTCTGTCTCTCTCTCTCTCTCTCTGTCTCTCTCTCTCTCTCTCTCTCTCTCTCTCTCTCTCTCTCTCTCTCTCTCTCTCTGTCTCTCTCTCTCTTCCTCTCTGTTTTCAGTTTAAACTGACCATTTTTAGAACTGAAAAACTGACCAAAACTCTGCTTCTGTTGCACAAGATGTTAATATTATCTCATTAAACATGCTAAAAAATCCACCAGAAAAAGAATATGACTCATATTTTGTTTCTGACCTATAATTCACCCTCTTTCTCTTTACAGATTACTTTTCTCAGCATCTTGGAGAATATCTGGATGTTCTGTCAGCGTTAGAGAAACTCAATGTCGCCGTCCTGAAGGCCATGGACAAGACGAAGGAGGTAGACCTACACAAGTAAAAAAGAAAATGTTCTCAGAACGTTCTGGAAAGGTTCTCTCAAAGTTATGAACAAACGTTCTTCCAGTAACGTTAATAGAACGTTCGTTCAATGTTATCTGGTCTAATAACCTTCTCAAAACGTTAGCACAGAAACGTTATTTATACATCGTTCATGGAGCGTTTTTATGTTCTAAAACAGTGGTCGCCAACCCGTCGATCGCGATCGATATCACTGTCCCGGTAGCTCCCGATAAATAACCGAACAATAAGTAACAACACATTATCAAGGCTCGAAATTGCTCCATATGCTTCCAAAATGTATTCTCTGCAACCTCAAAATTCGCACCGCACAAATCGACCGACCATAAATCGGAAAAACAGCCGGTTTTGTGCTCCAAACACACAATTAGCAACCGGACGGTTTTTAGTTTACTTTTGGCTGATCTCCATTCCGGACTTGCGCACGAACTGCACTGCAATCATTTACCGAATGTCATTTGTGTGAAAATATTACAAAGTCTGTTAACGGACGTTAACACAGGCCAGAGATGGGACACGCTGAAGACGGACGCAAAGAGGAGAGTGCAGACGCGCAGCAGAGAAAATACCACACACAGTGGGCCTGTTTACTAGGGCTGGGCGGTATATCGAGTTTGTACGATATATCGATATATTTTTTAGAAACGATATGGAATGAGGCAATACCGTTTATATCCATATACAGTAGATTGATTTGAGCGCATCTGAAAAATAGCGGAGTACGCAGAGTGAGCTGATGCAGGGAAAGTGCATGATACAATTTGTCCTAAACATGACACATGCTTTATATTAAGGGCTTCAAAATAACTGGTAAGATATAGTTAACGTATAGTTTAAAGCAGCTTGCCCTGTCAGATGCTCTGAGAGATAGATTTGTGCTGACTGACAGATAAATACCTGCGGTGTTTAATGCGTTTGAAATGTGGTGCTTTCCTCAGTGCATAACTTACATTTCACAGGTATATTCTCCTTCTGTAAATGTTAGAAAGTCACGCAAATATGTCCATTTTGCTTTCCAGAGAGGACGAGCCTTCTGCATGCAAATCTCCGCTAAAACTCAGGCTTCCGTGAACGAGCGACGCCGCACGCATGCGCGGCAAACAGACGGAGCGCAATAGAATAGGAACGCAATAATTCTGACTAAAGTATACATATTTCTAAAATATTTTTTGTTGGACAATAAATGTGCCATATGTGGAATTTTAAACCTACAAGTAATTATATTTTTATGAAAGTGACCATTATAATGGGGTAATCAAATGTAGGCTTATTTTCAACTAAAAATGAAAATAAAAACAAAAGCATATATGCTTTTGTTTTTATTTTCATTTTTAGTTTAGTGAATTATTAATTTTTGTTTTTAGATTGTAATGTTAGAATGTAATGTGATTTTAACCCCTTTTTGCACATAATATATTGCATAGCCTACATTACATTCACTGTATTTGTTGCTAGCCTTCAACATCAACATTGTTTTTAGGACATATTAATTATTATTAAAATATATACAGATATTTTTTTTTATCCAAATAGAAAAATGTAGAAAATACCGGGATATATACTGTGTATCGCCATTCAACCAAAAATGAATTTTCTCTGATCAGATAGCTGGATCCAATCGTGAAAAGACCAGGTGTAAATGCCCTCCGACACGCATTCGAGACGGATTTAAAGGGGTCATGAACTGAGAAATCAAATTTTCCTTGAGCTTTTGACATATAAGAGGTCACCATACTATAAGAATATCCTGTAAGTTTCAGAACTGAAAACTTTCTTGTTAGTCCAATAAAAGCTTTTATTGACACCAGGCCCAGCAAACGACAGGTTTTTCAAAGTGGGGATCTATGACGTCAAAGGGAGGCAAGCACCGCCTCTGCAGAAGAAGATCAACGCCTACTTCATCACTGCCTGTTTAGCCCCGCCCACCGATTCACGCATGACATGCAATAGAATAGGTAGCCTAAAAGTAACATAGGCCTGGTGTTAAACCAGATCGAGCTTCCAAGCAATAAACATGCCCTTAAGGATTACAAAATATTGTGCAGTGCCTGGGCTCGACAGTAATGCAACATGTAAGTAACTGTGTTCATTCTAATGCCTGATCTGAAATGTAATGATTCATGTACAGTCAGATGTTCTTTGTCTGTGTGTCAGTAAATCAAACCAGTGACTAAACGTCAACTTGCATTGTTTCTCTTAGTAGGATGAAAATAATCTGTTATTTAACGGTGATTAAATTCTATAAAGAAAGCTCCCTTTGCAATCGTTGGAGCAGCGCGCGCTGGAGCTGTCAATCAAATGGCGAGAGTTTATCAGTGACTCCCATTTTATTCAACGAATCTCTTAACTATATCACGTTTGCACTGTTAGTGAAGATGAAAGCATTCATTAGTGTGCAGAAACTGAGTTGCAATGACGAGATCACTGCTTTCATGCGCTCAACATGTCTGTGATCGGCTACAATGATCATCTCTGCAACCTTTCATGCCACAATCTGAATATAATGCCATAGATCTGAATATAATGCCATAGATCTAAATATAATGCCATAGATCTAAATGTAATGCCATAGATCTGAATATAATGCCATAGATCTGAATATAATGCCATAGATCTAAATGTAATGCAACACTTTTCACGATTAGTTAACCATGAGAGCTGTAATAGTAAAAACGTGCTAAAAGAGAGAGTAATACTTAGCTATTTCAAATGGAAAGATGGTAGCCAATCACAGCAGTGGGTGTTTACACTGAAGTCTCACAGCAGCCAATCACAGCAGTGGGCGTTTACACTGAAGTCTCACAGCAGCCAATCACAGCAGTGGGCGTTTACACTGAAGTCTCACAGCAGCCAATCACAGCAGTGGGTGTTTACACTGAAGTCTCACAGCAGCCAATCACAGCAGTGGGCGTTTACACTGAAGTCTCACAGCAGCCAATCACAGCAGTGGGCGTTTACACTGAAGTCTCACAGCAGCCAATCACAGCAGTGGGCGTTTACACTGAAGTCTCACAGCAGCCAATCACAGCAGTGGGCGTTTACACTGAAGTCTCACAGCAGCCAATCACAGCAGTGGGCGTTTACACTGACGTCTCACAGCAGCCAATCACAGCAGTGGGCGTTTACACTGAAGTCTCACAGCAGCCAATCACAGCAGTGGGCGTTTACACTGAAGTCTCACAGCAGCCAATCACAGCAGTGGGCGTTTACACTGAAGTCTCACAGCAGCCAATCACAGCAGTGGGCGTTTACACTGAAGTCTCACAGCAGCTAATCACAGCAGTGGGCGTTTACACTGAAGTCTCACAGCAGCCAATCACAGCAGTGGGCGTTTACACTGAAGTCTCACAGCAGCCAATCACAGCAGTGGGCGTTTACACTGAAGTCTCACAGCAGCCAATCACAGCAGTGGGCGTTTACACTGAAGTCTCACAGCAGCCAATCACAGCAGTGGGCGTTTACACTGAAGTCTCACAGCAGCCAATCACAGCAGTGGGCGTTTACACTGAAGTCTCACAGCAGCCAATCACAGCTGTGGGCGTTTACACTGAAGTCTCACAGCAGACATGCCCCTTAAAACAGAGTGTTCAAACCAGAGGGCTAAAATCAGGGTAGGAAAAGTGCCTTTTATTTATAAATTATGACAATTTTTGATGTAAAAAGCATTCTAACATTATAAGTGCACCCCAGGAAACATCATAAAACAACGCAGTTCATGACTCCTTAAATCCGATCACTCAAACCACTACAGGAGGAGGTCTGGGCCGCATTCCAGACGAAACTGGACAAGTGTAAATGCATCTGGTTGTTGAAACCACATATGTAAATTTTACTCCTCCCAACAATGCTAATAAATAAATGTGTGAGAGCGTGTTATAGGCTATATGTCATGTTATAGCCAGATATGACAGCGCTACTGCAGCACGCATCGCCGCAGACGAGCAGCTGAATATCTCTTCAGCAAACTGCCGCAAATGAAAGTGAAAGTTGCAGATGCTCAATACACAATCATCATCATCAAAAGTAAAGAAACTAAATGATCTTACCAGTGCTTATGCCACTCTCTCTCCTGTTGCGGTCTTTGATTTTGAAGCTGTTGATCAATAAAATGCAGCTCATATTTGTTGATTTCGGTGACGTGGACTCCATTAAAAATGCATACAGCGTGGGAATTAAAGATCGGATTTATATCCGACACATTTATGTGACCAAGTGTAAATCGTTCTGATAAATCATATCTGATCTGTAAAAACGCATGAAGGACCAGGTATAAATAGGCCCAGCAAGATAACTGTTCGCCATGCTTGAAATATAGGAAGAAAAATATAAATATTGAATTGGGGAGGGGGGTTACATGAATGTATCTCTGAACGAAACTGACTGTCTTCAGAATAGTTTCGATGGCATTTTTACAGCGGTACCCAAAGAAACGCTTCTTTTCCATAAGCACCACCTACTGTCAGAGAGTGAATTTATTCAGTCCATCTGTTTTTGTTTTGTGCAGGTGTGTCTTATATCAGGGGTTTTCAAACTGGGGTCCTCCAGAAGGTTCTAAGGGGTCCCCAGAAAATTTCAGAGAATTAAAAGACAAAGCAAAAATGTATAAAGTCTAACGAACAGTCTAATTGTTTCATTTCTAACTGTTTCTCACCTTGTTTGCCGTATACATACTTTCCAGAATTGTATATGTTTGCTTCTAGTGAGTTTTTCTCACTATAGTCCCCTTTATCTTGCTCTCTGGGGTTGTAAGGCAGTATTCCTAACGCAGTACGTAAGCTGCTTACATACATTTATTGTGAAAGTTGCTTATACAAGGTTTATACATCCAACATTAAGTATAGCCAATTTAAGTTTGGAAACAATATGCTGTATGTCACACTTACTATTTATCTAACAGTTTAAATGTTTTTTCATACATAAAAATATATAGATGGATTTTAGGAAGGGGGTGTCAGGAAACCAGGAAAACACAGACGGCAGGCAGAGATGCAGGATCCAAATGCAGGGGATTTTTAATGAAAATAAACAATCAAAATCAGGACTCAGGAACAAAACAAACCAGGAAAAACAGGGAACAGGGAACAGGGAACAGGGAACAGGATAAACCTGCATGACATGAAACAACGACTGACAGAGAACCAGAGAAAACAAGGGCTAAACAAGATAACAAGATAACAAGGGGTGTGGTAAATGGGAAACACCTGGGGAGACTAATCGACATGAAAAACTACAAAAAACTACAAAATACCACAGAAAACAGGACACAGAAAAGAACACAGAAACTAGGCACAGATAATACAACATAAAAGTCCCACCGAACGCCAGACACAGAAACAGATGTGACAGGGGGTCCCCCATAAAGGTTCATCATATTTGGGGGTCCTTGGCATCATAAAGTTTGAAAACCCCTGTCTTATGTAACAATTTCACAGAGCTAAAGTCAGACCATTCTGTATTTGCTCTAAGTCTTGAAATTATGCAATCTAATTTAAATCAAATACAACTGCTCATGCTACATGTGTGTATCTTTGTTTGGATCGTGATTAAAATGCAGTGGTTGCCTCTCATTTCAAATGGCAAATTTTTTTAAGGCCAGTTTGGCCTGTTATAGAGCAAATAAACAACAAATCAATTTGCTTAAACAAAGAAAAAAAATCGGCAGCTGGTATCGGAAATAGCCAATTTGCTTGTAAAAAAAAAAACTGAATCGGCCATGAAAAATCTATAGGTAGATCTTGCCTTTCATCAAGCCTGAGGTCAGGGATCTTTGCCTTGAAAAGGTTGGTGACCACTGTTCTAAAACATTCTAGTTGGATGTTAGACTGACATTTTTTAAATGTTACTTGTTTCAGAATGTTCAGAGAACATTCAAAAGTAACGTTCCCATAATGTTTGCAGAATGATACAATGGAATGTTCCTTTAATGTTCGTATAACAAATAAAAAACATATTTTTATATACGTTTTTAAAACATTTAATTTAAAAACTGGACGTTTTGAAGGTTCAGAAAACAACTTTTTTATAACTTAATGGGAACGTTAGCAAAACGTTCATAGAACATAATTTGGTTAACTGGGTATTCAGATGAGGTCACATCATATCCAGGGTTATTATTGGTGACTAAATCATTTTGTTAACTGAAATAAAGCTGCACTACAATAAAATAAAATCTAAATATTAGATGAAAAATGTAAACTAAATGAAAATTAAAAGTTTAAATTAGTGCTGTCAAACGATTAATCGTGATCAATCACATCCAAAATAAAAGTTTGTGTTTACATAATGTGTCTGTGTATAATTATTATGTATATATAAATACACACACATGCATGTATAGATTTAAGAAATAAAATTATATTTATATATAAAATATTTATATTTATATATAAATTATTGACATATAATATGAATTATATTATATATATATATAATATAAATATTTCTTAAATATATAAACATTCTTTTATTTTGGAATGCGATTAATTGCGATTAATCGTTTGACAGCCCTAGTTGAAATATGTCGAAGCGGAAATAAATAAAAACTAAAACTGAAACTAAATTGTAAAAAAAACTATAAATTTTTATATTTAAATAAAACAATTATAATGACAATTGCACATAACAAAATTACTAAAAATGTAATGAAAATAAAAATATCAAAATATTATTAAAAACTATAATAACATATGAATAATGCTAAAATGACAATAACAGCACATCTGTTGCACTGCACCATATTTAATACTTACTTTGCAGATGACAATAGCTTTAATATTTTGTTTATGCAAAGACAGTCAGACATTTTTAGGTATGAAATTTTTCAGGAGGACAAACACTCAGAAAAGATCCACATCTCTGCCGGCCCTGATCTTTACTGTGTCGAGGGCAGTAATTATGTTCGACACACAGCCGATCTCTGTTCGTGCAGGATAAAGTGGGCCTTAATTTTGTTTTCAGACTGGTCGTTACTTGTCAAGATGTTTCCTGGATGCACAATGAACTCAGTGGATGGTGTCCTCCATCTTAATCATGTGTGTCATGATATTTTCTGCATTGATGACGCAGGATTTTAAATACTGAAGGCCGTAGATGACATTTACCTCAACGACTAATGCAGCAGGTAAAGCAAACGCTGAGTGTGAAATAATGCAGCGAGCGTTTTCCTCTGCAGGAGTACCAGGGATCATCGGTTCTGGGGCAGTTTGTGACCCGTTTCATGTTGAGGGAGACGTCTAGCCAGCTGCTGTCGCTCCAGATGTCTCTGCAGTGCGCTATGGAGGCTGTGGAGGCGCAAAGTAGCACCACTCCGTGAGTCACACACACACACACACACACTGTGAGCACAACACTTTTCTCTGTCTTGCACTCCTAAAATTAAAGGAGTTCCAGTGGCGCCTTAGGAGATCCATTTTACAGTTCAGATGAGAGGAAAACCTCTTTGAGAAAACCTTTTTACAAAGTCTTGATGTTGTTTTTGGCTCTACTAGAGCAGTCAGTGAATATTGATTATCTATCTATCTATCTATCTATCTATCTATCTATCTATCTATCTATCTATCCATCCATCCATCCATCCATCCATCCATCCATCCATCCATCCATCCATCTATCTATCTATCTATCTATCTATCTATCTATCCGTCCATCCATCCATCCATCTATCTATCTATCTATCTATCTATCTATCTATCTATCTATCTATCTATCTATCTGTCCATCCATCCATCCATCCATCCATCCATCCATCATCTATCTATCTATCTATCTATCTATCTATCTATCCATCCATCCATCCATCCATCCATCCATCCATCATCCATCCATCCATCCATCCATCCATCCATCCATCCATCCATCCATCCATCCATCTATCTATCTATCTATCTATCTATCTATCTATCTATCTATCTATCTATCTATCTATCTATCTATCTATCTATCTATCTATCTATCCATCCATCCATCATCTATCTATCTATCTATCTATCTATCTATCTATCTATCTATCTATCTATCCATCCATCCATCCATCCATCCATCCATCCATCCCTATCTATCTATCTATCTATCTATCTATCTATCTATCCATCCATCCATCCATCCCTATCTATCTATCTATCTATCTATCTATCTATCTATCTATCTATCTATCTATCCATCCATCCATCCATCCATCCATCCATCCCTATCTATCTATCTATCTATCTATCTATCTATCTATCCATCCATCCATCCATCCCTATCTATCTATCTATCTATCTATCTATCTATCTATCTATCTATCTATCTATCTATCTATCTATCTATCCATCCATCCATCCATCCATCATCTATCTATCCATCATCTATCTATCCATCCATCCATCCATCCCTATCTATCTATCTATCTATCTATCTATCTATCTATCTATCTATCTATCTATCTATCTATCTATCTATCTATCTATCTATCTATCTATCTATCTATCTATCTATCTATCTATCTATCCTAAAAGTTATTAGATTTTTTATAAATGTCAGTTCAATATACAGTAATTCTACTTTCTTACATACAAATTTGGTTGGCAGTTCTGTATTCTATTTTCCACCCCAATTAAAATCCAATTTAAATAATTGATTTGCTTATAAAAAAGTTTCCTTTTTTATATTCCTATGATGTTTTAGAAGAACATCATAAGAACTGTGGCATCATATGAACGTAAAAGGGTTCTAGAACTAGAACCCCAAAATATTATTGATATGAATATGGTTCTGTGGGCACAGAATCAGCAAAGATCCTTTGTTTTTATTATCCTTTGTGTCTCTGCTCGCTGAGGGACGTTCACCTGTCTCAGCATTTCATATCTATGAGACAAGAGAAAGAGGGAGAAACACTGAGAACAGAGAAACAGAGTGCAGCAGCAGTAATTGTAATGTATTCTTAATGATGAAGCACATTTGTCTTGTTTATCCGTGGGGTATTTTCTTCCTCGCAAAGCAGCTGTCACAGAAACATGCCGGTATTCTCAGAGGAGCTCTCAATGCGACGGAACAACAGGAAAATGTTTGCATATGTTTTTGTTTGCTACTAATCACTCAATATGTGAAAGAACATTTCTGCTGTATTTCTCCCTGACTGTAAGTCCCATTTGTCAAACAGAAAAGCCCCATTAGGACGATTTCATAACATGACTGCCTGTTTAGTTCAGCGGGTACCCATAAACACAATGAGAGCAGAGTTTATCGTAGTCCTGGTGAACATCAGAATCATTTTTGGATGTTATATCTTCAGCCAATAATGGTGACAGATGTTTCTTCTGATTTTTGTTCTTGCTAAGCTGAACTTCAGATCCTTTACTCACTTATTCATTGTGTCATTTTTACAAACACACTATACACTGATCAGGCATAACAGGTGAAGTGAACAACACTGATTATCTCTTCATCACGGCACCTGTTAGTGGGTGGGATATATTAGGCAGCAAGTGAACATTTTGTCCTCAAAGTTGATGTGTTAGAAGCAGGAAAAATGGGCAAGCGTAAGGATTTGAGCGAGTTTGACAAGGGCCAAATTGTGATGGCTAGACGACTGGGTCAGAGCATCTCCAAAACTGCAGCTCTTGTGGGGTGTTCCCGGTCTGCAGTGGTCAGTATCTATCAAAAGTGCTCCAAGGAAGGAACAGTGGTGAACCGGCGACAGGGTCATGGGCGGCAAGGCAGTGTAATGCTTTGGGCAATGTTCTGCTGGGAAACCTTGGGTCCTGCCATCCATGTGGATGTTACCTTGACACGTACCACCTACCTAAGCATTGTTGCAGACCATGTACACCCTTTCATGGAAACGATATTCCCTGGTGGCTGTGGCTCTTTCAGCAGGATAATGCGCCCTGCCACAAAGCAAAAATGGTTCAGGAATGGTTTGAGGAGCACAACAACGAGCTTGAGGTGTTGACTTGGCCTCCAAATTCCCCAGATCTCAATCCAATCGAGCATCTGTGGGATGTGCTGAACAAACAAGTCCGATCCATGGAGGCCCCACCTCACAACTTACAGGACTTAAAGGACCTGCTGCTAACATCTTGGTGCCAGATACCACAGCACACCTTCAGGAGTCTAGTGGAGTCCATGCCTCGACGGGTCAGGGCTGTTTTGGCAGCAAAAGGGGGACCAACACAACATTAGGACATAATGTTATAGTGTTATGCCTGATCAATATATATATATATATATATATATATGTATATTATACAGCAATTTGTGAATGATATTATAAAATGGCTATTTACAAGTTTAAAAAAAAGGTAAATGCTATTTACACTACAGCACAATTGCGAGTATGATATTGCTTGTATACTACAGTTCAGTAAACAAGAAGTTAATTTTAAGTGACTTACATTTTAGACATAATATTACAAGTTTTTGCTTTAGTCTGTTTTTGCTCCACTAATGCTTTTTTTCGTTTTTCTTCGTTGAAAGAACTGGTTGAATTAATGATTCAGTGACTCACTCATAAAGACTTGTTTCATTTCTGAAGGATTCAATCGTTGTTGAAAGAGCTGGTTGAATTAATGATTCAATGACTCACTCATAAAGACTTGTTTCATTTCTGAAGGATTCAATCGTTGTTGAAAGAGCTGGTTGAATTAATGATTCAATGACTCACTCATAAAGACTTGTTTCATTTCTGAAGGATTCAATCGTTGTTGAAAGAGCTGGTTGAATTAATGATTCAATGACTCACTCATAAAGACTTGTTTCATTTCTGAAGGATTCAGTCGTTGTTGAAAGAATTGGTTGAGTGAATGATTCAGTGACTCACTCATAAAGACTTGTTTAATTTCCGAATGATTCAAACGTTGTTGAAAGAATTAGTTGGATGAATGATTCAATGACTCACTCATAAAGACTTGTTTAATTTCTGAATGATTCAATCGTTGTTGAAAGAATTGGTTAGGTGAATGATTCAATGACTCACTCATAAAGACTTGTTTAATTTCCGAATGATTCAAACGTTGTTGAAAGAATTAGTTGGATGAATGATTCAATGACTCACTCATAAAGACTTGTTTAATTTCTGAATGATTCAATCGTTGTTGAAAGAATTGGTTGAGTGAATGATTCAATGACTCACTCATAAAGACTTGTTTAATTTCCGAATGATTCAAACGTTGTTGAAAGAATTAGTTGGATGAATGATTCAATGACTCACTCATAAAGACTTGTTTCATTTCTGAAGGATTCAGTCGTTGTTGAAAGAGCTGGTTGAATTAATGATTCAATGACTCACTCATAAAGACTTGTTTCATTTCTGAAGGATTCAGTCGTTGTTGAAAGAATTGGTTGAGTGAATGATTCAGTGACTCACTCATAAAGACTTGTTTAATTTCCGAATGATTCAAACGTTGTTGAAAGAATTAGTTAGATGAATGATTCAATGACTCACTCATAAAGACTTGTTTAATTTCTGAATGATTCAATCGTTGTTGAAAGAATTGGTTGAGTGAATGATTCAATGACTCACTCATAAAGACTTGTTTAATTTCCGAATGATTCAAACGTTGTTGAAAGAATTAGTTGGATGAATGATTCAATGACTCACTCATAAAGACTTGTTTCATTTCTGAAGGATTCAATCGTTGTTGAAAGAGCTGGTTGAATTAATGATTCAATGACTCACTCATAAAGACTTGTTTCATTTCTGAAGGATTCAATCGTTGTTGAAAGAATTGGTTGAGTGAATGATTCAATGACTCACTCGTAAAGACTTGTTTCATTTCCGAATGATTCAATCGTTGTTGAAAGAATTAGTTGGATGAATGATTCAATGACTCACTCATAAAGACTTGTTTCATTTCTGAATGATTCAATCGTTGTTGAAAGAATTGGTTAGGTGAATGATTCAATGACTCACTCATAAAGACTTGTTTCATTTCTGAATGATTCAATCGTTGTTGAAAGAATTGGTTGAGTGAATGATTCAGTGACTCACTCGTAAAGACTTGTATCATTTCTGAATGATTCAATCGTTGTTGAAAGAATTAGTTGGATGAATGATTCAATGACTCACTCATAAAGACTTGTTCACTCATAAAGACAATTTGTTACTGAATGTTTCAGTGTTGTTGAGCGAATCGGTTAGACTATTAATTCAACATTCAGTAATACAGTCACTTGTCGACCACCTACTGGTGTAACTATGTAACTGCACTATATCAGGCGTTTCGTCCAGTCTGGTGTATAAATAGTAAAGCTAGTCTAAAGTTATGCAATATTCTTAAGTTATATAATTTGTTTTTGTAGAAATGTTTTTTTGTTATGTTTAAATAATAAGAGTAATACATTTTGTAATTGTGTTTGACGCAGCTTATCTTACGAATGAATCAGTGCTGCACATGACTGTGCTGAAGATAATAGCAGAAGTGGGTCAACAACAGCGTTAAGAGAGACTTCTGACTCATGTGAACATATGTGGCTGATGTAAGCAGGGTTACGACATTGACAAGGTTATTCCCATTCAATGTTATTCGCTTGTGCTCATCAACTACTGGCAGTGAAAGCAGACGCACAGATGCTGTGTTCTTGCAGTTATGCTTTGTCAAATCTGCCATCCGCTCAGCTGGTCACACTGTCTTCTGCTGGATATTCACTGATAACAACACCAACTTAATGCATTTGTTTTAAGCACTATATTATTACTGAAAAACAAGATGCATTTTAAGCACACAAATATTCATCCATCCCTATGATGCAGAAGATTCACATGCTCTTTTTCTCTGTAGGGTTGAAGTTAAAGTCCCGGAGCATCTTATCATACAGAAGAACAACAGAAGATGTGGCCGCCGAGTGCAGAAGAACATGTGTCTGTCACCTACTGATCCATACTCGGGGATTCTCACTACCGGTAACACACACACACTCTCTCACACACTCACACACACTCACACTCACACATACACACACACTCATAAACTCACACACTCTCTCTCTCACACACACATTCTCTCTCACACAAACACACATAAACTCACACACACTCACACACACTATCACAAACACACTCACACACACACATAAACTCACACATACACTCTCTCACACACACTCACACACAAACACACACACACTCTTACACACACTCACGTACACACATACTCTCACACACACACACTCATAAACTCACACACACACTCACACACACACACACACACAAACTCACACATACACTCGCTCACACACACACTATCACAAACACACACTCACTCACACACACTATCACAAACACACACACACTCACACACTCTTACACACACTCACGTACACACATACTCTCTCTCACACACACACACACACTCACTCACTCACACTCTCAGACACACACACACACACACTCTCACGCACACACACACACACACACTCAATACATTCACTCACACACACACACACACACACACACACACTCACACACTCACTCACACACACACACATACTCACACACACACACTCACACTCTCTTACTCACACTCTCTTTCTCACAAATACAGCTTTTAAAAGACAATAGTGTAAATTTTCAGCTCAATTTCGTGCAGTAACAGTGTGAATGTTGCAAAGTTAATTCATTATGAAGCGAACTCAGTTAAAATATGCAGAAGACAATAGTGTCATTATCCAGCTGAAGTTTTGTTCTCACCCAATAGTGTCAGTGCAGTCAAACTGATATTAATGAATATAAAGTGTCTTTTAAATGTCTTATTAGCAAAAATGTCTTTAATAATAACCCTGCTGCTGATGAGTGGAGTTGTGTACTGAGTGTTGGTGTGTGTTGCGTCTCAGGCGTTACCGTAGATACAGACGAGCACTGGTGCTCTCAGATCAACAGACTGCAGCAGCTCATCGACAAACTGGAGTGTCAGGTGAAGGCATCGAAATACCCACACAATAATCTTTATGTTTTGAGCATGTATATTGAGACAGCATGTCTTACAAACCAATTTTGATTTGCTTTTCATTTGTAGAGTCCAAAGTTGGAGCCACTGAAAGAAGATACACTGGCCAGCACGTACAAATCAGTGAGTGCTGTGATCCACCGCTTCAGAAGTCCAGTCCATATTTTATGTGTTTAAGCTCCAAGATCCTCCGTCATAATGCATAATTAAACGTTAAACGGCAATCAGATTGAAAGAACACAGTGATGAACAATACAATATGTTTATTGAAAATCAGTGATGGATGAATGCAATAAGCGAACAGGCAAAGTATATAATGAAGTAGCGATTAAAAAAGATTTGTTCTTTTGAGTCAGATCAAGGAGTTGATTCGGTTCTCAGAATCAGTCTGAACGATTCATTTGCAATTAGGAATGATTCACTGCTCCACTCTCAGTGAACATTATCAAAAACATGCACATTCAGTTAGAATTAAGCACACTTCTTTTTCACAAGGGACAGTGTCAGCACTTTCAATGTATTATAAAGTATTATATTATAAACAAAGACATGAGGGTGAATGAATCATGCGCAGATGTTCAGCAGAAACACTCACACGCTCTGCATGAAACCAGAAGCTCGCATTAGATCTCTTTCTCCCGTTCGTCATGTTTGATGGTTGCGTTTCCTTCTCTAGAACATTCTGCTGGTGCAGAGACAGATGAGCGTGACGGAGAATGATCTCGAGGAGTTCCAGAAGGCTCTGAAGAGCTACGCCGACACCACCGCCAATCAGAACGACAACCTACAGTGAGAAAAACACATGTTATGAAGTTACTATAATCAAGATACTGTATGAACCATAATATAATAATGCTCCAACAGAATATTAACTCTATAAAGCCTGATATATGAAATAATAGTCCAAAAAATCTATTATTTTTTAAATGGAACCTTTTAACCTTTAGACAAAAAGACAAAAATCTTTAAAAAAAAAAAAATGTAGTCATATTTGATGCATCAGGCTTCTATGGCTGATATAGTGAGAATTTGGAGCTTAAACTCGAGGAAAAACAGAGACCCAAACTGAGTAGAAGTATGCAATTTGGTGCAGATTAGGCAACAAGTGAACATTTTGTCCTCAAAGTTGATGTGTTAGAAGCAGCAAAAATGGGCAAGCGTAAGGATTTGAGCGAGGTTGACAAGGGCCAAATTGTGATGGCTAGACGACTGGGTCAGCATGCTGACCCCTGTCCACCGCCGAAAGTGCCAACAGTGGGCACGTGAGGGCACGTGAGCATCAAAACTGGACCACGGAGCAATGGAAGAAGGTGGCCTGGTCTGATGAATCACATTTTCTTTTACATCACGTGGATGGCCAGGTGTGTGTGCGTGGCTTACCTAGGGAACACATGGCACCAGGATGCACTATGGAAAGAAGGCAAGCCGGCAGAGGCAGTGTGATGCTTTGGACAATGTTCTGCTGGGAAACCTTGGGTCCTGCCATCCATGTGGATGTTACTTTGACACGTACCACCTACCTAAGCATTGTTGCAGACCATGTACACCCTTTCATGGAAACGGTATTCCCTGGTGGCTGTGGCTCTTTCAGCAGGACAATGTGCCCTGCCACAAAGCAAAAATGGTTCAGGAATGGTTTGAGGAGCACGAGTTTGAGGTGCTGACTTGGCCTCCAAATTCCCCAGATCTCAATCCAATCGAGCATCTGTGGGATGTGCTGAACAAACAAGTCCGATCCATGGAGGCCCCACCTCGCAACTTACAGGACTTAAAGGATCTGCTGCTAACATCTTGGTGCCAGATACCACAGCACACCTTCAGGGGTCTAGTGGAGTCTATGCCTCGACGGGTCAGGGCCAACACAATATTAGGAATGATGTTATGCCTGATCGGTGTATATTTTTTTAAATTATGTGTGGATATTCAATTAAACCGAAGTTGCTTCAGTCCAGTAAGTGTTCATCTTAAAATATTACTAACAATATAGAAGTTATTCTTACGTTTAATGTATAAAAAAATCAGTAAAGATTTCACAGCAAAGGCACGTGAAGCAAGAGCTGTTTGTACAATTATACTAAAAGACTTTTACTTGCTAAAAAAGTCTAAACTACCGATCAGACGGTTTTACAGCAAAGTTTTGATCATGATCATCAGGCCTGATACAGTAGCTTTTATAGCTGTCATAAAACCCAAAATGGAAATTTGGAGACTGTAATGACAGCTATGACTAGCCATCAACATTCGGTTTTAATGGCAATGTTCTCTCAAATGTCTCATCAGATGATCTCTCAAATCTCTCTGTCTCTCGTTCAGTGTGTCCATCCAGAAGCTTCCTGAGAAGAGCTGCTACATCATCTATGAGTTCTGGCAGGACCGCATTTCCTGGATGAGGTGTGTGTGTGAGTGTGTGTGCATGCGTGTGTGTGTGTGTGTGTGTGTTGAGCAGCATAATGATTTAGAGAGTTGGTTCAAGGGTCTTTGTAAATCAAATCCTAATGGAGTGTATTTTTGCGAACACAAGACAAGCACGCTCGAGTCGGAGGGTTCGTTCAGCTCCTGCTGGGTTTTACATCCGTCAGGGAACATGATCGCCACGATTCTCTTCTGTCCGCAACAGTTACACACTAAAACATTTATTACCATAACAAAAATATGTTCTAAGAACGTTTTGCTAATGTTCCCAATTAAAGAGGCCATGTTATGCTGTTTTACAAAGTCTTGATGTTGGTTTTTGGCTCTACTAGAGCAGGTTTTCCTGCTTGAATGTTGATTATTTCCCCCATATTCTCCATTGTTGCAGCTCCTCTCTTCCCAGTCTGTCAGTAACACTCTGTTTACTTTCTGGGTGCTTCTCAAATCTTATTTGTGCATCCTCATTAAAACAATAAATAATAATTATAATAATAATAATGAATAAACTGTGGCAAGATGTGAAGGGGGAGGGGAATTTGTACGTGCGCCACGTTTAGTCGATAAGCACTTCCGCAAAGGATACACCTGTGTATCCTCGCTCATGACTCCTCAGGAAGCCTCCTCACTCCTCGATCCTCGCCTCCTCGCGGTGCAGTTCGAGAGTTGAGATGACCTACAAGATGGCTGAGCTCCATCGGTTTCCGGGGTCATAGGACGGAGGACGGAGGAGCGAGGAAACGAGGAGGGATATTGAGAAGCACCCCGTCTCTATGAAGCCCCTCCTTCTGAAAAGCACAATGTGCTCTGATTGGTCAGCTGGAGCAGTGTGTTGTGATTGGTCAAGCGCTTTGAGTGTGTTTAATAACAATCATAAATGTTTCTTGAGCAGCAAATAATCATATTAGAATGATTTGTGAAGGATCATGTGACACTGAAGACTGGAGTAATGATGATAAATTCAGCTTTGATCACAGGAATAAATTATATTTTACTATATATTCACATAGAAAACAGCTGTTTTACACTGGAATAATATTTAACTGCTGTTTTTACTGTATTTTTGGTCAAACAAATGCAGCCTTGGGGAGCAGAAGAGAGTACATTAAAATTATATTTTAATATTTTAATACTTTATTTAGAAATCTAAATGCGTGTGTGAGAGTGTGTGTGTGTGTGTGTGTCTGTGTGTGTGTGCGTGTGTGAGAGTGTGTGTGTGCATGTGTGCGTGCGTGTGTGTGTGCATGTGTGCATGCAAGCGAGCGAGTTTGTGTGTGTGAGTGTGTGTGTGCATGTGTGTGTGAGTGTGAGTGTGCATGCGTGTGTGTGTGTGCGTGCGTGCGAGCGATCGTGTGTGTTTGTGTGTGTACCTCTGTTTTCCAGCCAGATTGTTGAGGGTCTAGCGAGACTCATTTCAAATTAGCAGATGGCTCGTCTAGTAACACACATTTCACAAACAATCACGCTGATCTAGAAGATTTACACGTGACGGCTCATGTTACCTAATCTCATCTGTGATGCTTCACATGAGCATTGTGAAATACATACACCTCATCTTCTCCTTAAAGATACACTGATCTAATTTAAGAATATCATTTCAGAAATCAATTATAACTTGCAGTAAATACTACAATGTAATTATCTCCCGTGGAGGAATGTGTGCTCTCGAAATAAAAAGATACGATTTTTTAATAAATCCAAACATCTGTATTGCTTGAATATTTAGTTTTGTTGCATCTATTTACACTAGCATTCAGAAGTTTGTGGTTGGTAAAATTGTTTGTTTTATGCACACCAAGGCTAAATTTATTTGATCAAAAATACAGTAAAAATTGTGATATATTATTATGATTCAAAACAGCTGTTTTCTATGTGAATATATAGTAAAGTGTAATTTATTCCTGTGATCAAAGCTGAATTTTCAGCATCATTTTGTGGAAATTCTTTGAAGAATACTGATTATCTCATGCACAAGGAAAATGTATTTGCTTATTTAAAGCTGAAATGTGTCACTTTTGCACCCCTAGTGGCATCTAATGGGACTGCAAAAATAATGATCATTTCCAAACAAGTTTCCAAGCATAAGAGAGACGTCAGACGTTTGAAACTTAAATGACATGTAACTCACAGCTCAGTTTAGTCTCCTGAGCGCTGAAGCAGCCGGCCGCGTTCTTCTGGAGGATGTTGTTCATTATATCATCTGATGAGATTGTCCTCTCTGCAGTTATTTGCAGTCTGACGCCAGTAAGATGTTCCAGCGCTGCGTCATAGACATGCTGGAGGACCCGGAGATCGTCTCCACGATGCTCATGCCAGGTGAGAGTGTGTGTACATCACGTCATTTATCAGTTTGGCTGTTTAAAGCCGTTTCTAAACGCATCTGTCTCAGCCTGGAAGCAAATTAAACAATGGTCTTTAATGAGGAGTTATGATGCTTCATCTCTCTAATATCTCCTGTTTGTTCCTCACAGCGTCCTGGTGGATCATGGCAAACAACTAACAGCAACCAGAAAACACTGAACCCCTGTCTGAAAAATGACCCCGTTGTGTCTTTGAATTAATGACTAGCTCTAAAAAAAAAAAAATCAGATGAATCATCTGTACGTGTGACACACACACACCTTTTTTGTGTTGCATTTTATAGATAATGTCTGTCTGATAGTTGACAGAAAACAAACAGGGTTGTGCATCATTCAGAAGTGGATTCAGATGCTTTTACATTCAAGTTTAATTCCTGAATTTGAATTGAGGTTGGAAACTGGATGCAGAAATAGTGTTTAGTTTTTATTTTAGTTTTATTATAGTTAATAAATTGTTTATGAATTGTTAATTTTAATTAAATTTTTAGTCATTTCATTGTGTGCTTTTAAAAAAAAATTATTTTGTTTTTTATTATTTCCAGTTAATAATTTTTTCAAATTTTTATTTGATTTGAATTTAAGAAAGCAGAATTAAAATGAAATAAAATATATTTAAATTCAAAGATATTAATATAAATGCTAAAGTATTTTAAATAATATATTGAATTATAGTTAATAAGCTACCTTTGTTTTTATAGACCACAGTGGAAGGATACTCAATTTCATAGAATTTACTTAATATACACTATATTGCCAAAAGCTTTGGGACATCTGTTCCTCCACACCAAACTCGCTCATCCATGTCTTTATGGACCTTGCTTTGTGCACTGGTGTGCAGTCATGTTGGAACAGGAAGGGGCCATCCCCAAACTGTTCCCACAAAGTTGGGAGCATGAAATTGTCCAAAATGTCTTGGTATGCTGAAGCATTAAGAGTTCCTTACACTGGAACTAAGGGGCCAAGCCCAACCCCTGAAAAACAACCCCACACCATAATCCCCCCTCCACCAAACTTTACACTTGGCACAATGCAGTCAGGCAAGTACCGTTCTCCTGGCAACCGCCAAACCCAGACTCGTCCATCGGATTGCCAGACAGAGAAGCGTGATTGTTCACTCCAGAGAACACGTCTCCTCTGCTCTAGAGTCCAGTGGCGGCGTGCTTTACCCCACTGCATCCCACGCTTTGCATTGCACTTGGTGATGTAAGGCTTGGATGAGCTGCTCGGCCATGGAAACCCATTCCATGAAGCTCTCTACACACTGTTCTTGAGCTCATCTGAAGGCTACATGAAGTTTGGAGGTCTGTAGCTATTGACTCTTGGCGACTTCTGCGCACTGTGACCCTCAGCATGCGCTGACCCCGCTCTGTGATTTTACGTGGCTGAGTTGCTGTTGTTCCCAATTGCTTCCACTTTGTTATAATACCACTAACAGTTGAGTGTGGAATATTTAGTAGTGAGGAAATTTCACAAATGGATTTATTGCACAGGTGGCAACCTATCACGGTACCACGCTTGAATTCACTGAGCTCCTGAGAGCGACCCATTCTTTCACAAATGTTTGTAGAAGCGTCTGCATGCCTAGTGCTTGATTTATACACCTGTGGCCATGGAAGTGATTGAACACCTGAATTCAGTGATTTGGAGGGGTGTCCCAATACTTTTGGCAATATAGTGTATTATTATTTAATATTAGATTCATATTTTGATTGTAGTATTTATCTTTAAGTTGAATGGTGAACAGTTTTTGTTGCTGTTCAGCAAAATTAAGATCTGTTTTTATGGGTTTTAATTAACTTGCACTCTAAAAAATGCCATCCCAAGTTGGGTTGAAAATGAACAGACCCAGCGATTGGGATGTTTTGACCCAGCGGTTGGGTTAAATGTTTGCACAACGTGCTGGGCAGTTTTATTTAACCCAACTATTGTTAAAAATTACTATATGGGTGGCTTAAACTGAACCCAAAATAGGTTGGAAATTAAACATCAGAGACATAATTACTAGAGGCAACAAATATAATCAAAAGGTGAACATTAAAGCAATTTAATAAATGTTTATTGTTGAAATATTATTCATTAAACTTATTAATAAATGTTCATTTAATAAACAGTAATTCCCAATATATTTTGGGTTAATTTTAAGCGGGCAATATAGTCATTTTTAAACAATAGTTGAGTTAAATAAAACTACCCAGCCGGTTGGGCAAACATTTAACCCAACTGCTGGGTCAAAACAACCCACCGACTGAAATAAGTTTGTCCATTTTCAACCAAACTTGGGTTGTTTTTAACCCAGCAATTTTTAGTTTAGATAAACTAAGCTGAGGAGAAAATGTATCCATATCAGGGAATGAATAAGCATAATTAGTCAAAAATAATTATGTATACACAATAAAAAAAAATGCTGGGTTGTTTCAACCCATGTTTGGATCAAATATGAACAAACCCAACAGTTGTGTTTGTCCATATTTGACCCAAAATGTGTTGAAACAACCCAGCAGAGTGTAAATATTTATGTTTTAGAGCTTGTGTTGAGCTATGACTGTATTGAATTTCTTTGGAATTGTAATTCAGAAAATTCCCAATTCAGCATCCGGACCAGTTCAGATTCAGATTCAGACACACTCATGAACCGAGCGGAGCCGAATCCTCCGTCGTGAATCGTGCTCAACCCGCCGCTAACAGACATCGGTGTGATATTCTAATCGCATGTATAGAAAATCAAAGCGTGTTTTGCTCCATTCCGTGATGAAGCTTTTCAAGCCAGTAGCTTTGATGCAGATACAGCGACTCTCAGAGCATAACAAGAATTCATGCATTCTGGTAAATAATTAATAACGATAACACTATCAAAATGATCTGCTAACACCTTTAAAGTCACGTTTACTTCTCTGGATACTGGAACATGAGACTGACTGCATGCTGATTTATAGTGTCAGTTGATTTGCAACAAGTGATTATTTCTCAAGAGAAGCTTGAAATATAGGAGTCTGACTGTGAATAGAGTAGAATATTTCCTGGAGATGTGTTGTAACCCTTCCTGAAGGAGTTTAGAGGAGTATTTCACCCGTTCTGGCCTCATTTACTCACGCTCAGGTCATGAAGTGATTCTGATTGACTGGTGTTTGAGTGACATCCCAGACAGTGACAGAGTGATAGATCCGGATCTGGGCCGACACTGTGATGCTGTCTGGGATGCGGGTGAGTGAATGATGATTTCAGGGTCATCTGTCCCTCAGTTTACTGTAAGATCCTGGTTTGACTCTTATTGTTTGATGAACATGGAAACCTGCTAGCTGTTGTACTGTTAACTGAAAAACAGAAACTTGACCGTTTGCTTTAGGTTTTTCACTGTATGTGGATTAGTCCATTAAATGAAAATAAACCTTGGATGATTATTCTGTGTGTGCTTTCGTTCTTCGATCATCTTAGCTTTTAACTTTCTAATGTCACATTGTTTGTGGATGATTTATGAATATAAAGCAGCATGATAGACTTTAAAAGTTCAGAAATATTATAGCTACATCTTTCCAAATAATTAAAGATGCTTTTGCTCTCTCATAACGACACGGTTCTGTTGTTTTCACGATGCTTCTGAAAGGTGGTAATTAGGACGTTTAAGTTCTTGTCAGCTAGGGTAAGGGGACAGTGCTGTGAGAAAAACATGCTCTTGAATAAATAAATCTGTCTTAATATTACTATCTTTTTATAAGAGCTTAATATTAATGCCATTAACAAACTGTTACATTAGATGATGCTTAACATCTATAGTTAGAGTTTTTCTGAATTGCTAAAACACTAAACCCCATTCTCTGAACCAAATTCTCAATAGTCTAAACCAATTTGTCAAATAAATCACTCTTTCTGCAAAACCTTAACCCTTGTGCATCCTTATGGACATTTTTGGCTTTTTCAGTTTTGTTTTTTTGATAACTTTGCCTGTGTTAATGCTAACTGCATAAAATTTGCCACATGTGTGTATTTTTATTGGAATTTTAATATTTCACCCCCATTTCCTTAAAAAAAATCTATTTTGCACTAGTACACAAAATACTTCCTCTCAGCGCCTTTTGGACAAAAATGTCCCCACTGGAACCCATTAAAACTGCAATTTTTAATCCCATTGCCATTTAACTATAAAATGATGCAATCTTTGTTAATAGGCTTTTATTCTGTTGGCAAGGCTTCAAAAAAAATTTTTACCAGACGGTGCCATTTTTTCAGGTTTGGCCTATAAAGCAAATACTTTATTCCTGTTTTCTGCTTCTGCATATTATAGAGCCATCTGGATAAATTATGCAGCTATAACTGTGTGTGTGTGTTGGTATGGATGTCAGAGAGTGGTTTGTATGTGTGTAATAAAAAAATTGTTTGTGGGTGTGCGTGCGTGTGCTTGTGATATTTGAGAGAGGAAAAACTCAACTGTACTGCAAATCCCAAATCCAAACGCTGTGTGTATCAGTGGAGCTTTGCTGGCATCCAATGGGGAAACTTTGGCACTGCGCCCAAACAAACTGACTGAAAGCTCATTTTTTGAGATATCAACCTCAACTTTTTTAGATTTATGGCTTTGATTTTCTAGCAGTTTTAGAGTTCAACATGTTTCATAAAAAATATATTTTATATAAAATATTATTCATAAATCATTTTCATAAACTTAAACATCTATAACTTTTTTTGGGTTTCATTTTTTTAAACTTATTTGGCTTAAGTCAAGGGTCTTTTCTTTAAAATGAGACCAAACTTAAGTTATGACATGGACATTTTTGTCCTCTATGGACCCATGTGTAACTTTTTTAAATTGATGCACAAGGGTTAATCAACTTCATGCAGTTAGACACTGTGTGCAAATCTCAAGCACTCTTTTTGCTGAACTCTAAACATATTCTCACTCACTAAAACACATTTCACACTGTGATACACACTGTCACAAATCACTAAACACAAGAGGCAAAAGTTAAACACAACTAAAACACAGTTGTCATCGTTTACACACAACAACTCAAAATTGTTCACACTGATGTGATCAAACCGATTGTATAAAATATAGGCCAGTTCAGAGTGCACAGGTGCACTGAATGATGATACAAACAATAAATGGAAACAATCTGAGAGTATGTGTCAGAGATGGTGGACGAGGAGGAAGAGGCTGAGGATGAGGATGAGAAAGACCAAGGTGTGGAGAATGTTGTCAACGCTGGATCTGGCACAACAGAAGGTTTTTCCCTTTGCCCTGCAAGAGACAACATTGCCTGAGATGTGGACAACGTCCTCAACAATATTCAATAATATTCAACAACATGACTGATCTGACTGCACTGACACTATTGGATGAGAACTGAACTGAGCTTGATAATGACTGCTTTATAGATGAAATAAATATGTTTTTTTTTCAATTGCTAACAAGCATTGTTCAATACTAAAACCACATTTTCAAAACTCTTCACACATTCAGCGACACACAAGTGTATATGGACCAAACTGAATAATCTTTCATTGCTTTCAGACAAAATGCATTCAATCACCACATTTTTCAAAATCCACAAACACTTTTGTCATTCATACTCCACAAACTGCAAAAAAACTATATATTTTTGCAGGATATTTTTCATATGCTAACACACTGCTTTCAAAACTGATAAAAGCACATTCAAATCAGAATGATGGCAAATTTCAAGCATTTCTGCAATATAGAAAATCTTAGCAGAAAATTAAATAATAATCATTCCAAGCTAATTGCAATTTCAGCTCAAAGCCAACCCAGGTGTCCTGCTTTAGTCTCATTACCATGTTTTAGTAAAAGTGGATAGCTTGGAACTGATTTTGTTTGGAAATATGGATCACAGAAGATGGTGGGGAAAGAGGAGTGGTACGAGGGAGAGTGCGTGGAGGACAAAGGAGAGGAAGACCAAGAGCGGTGATATCTAATGAAATAAGGGCCACAATCATTGACCATGTTGTGAACCATGGTCTCACTTTGAGAGAGGCCGGTCCAAGGGTGCAACCAAATCTGCACCGCTCAACAGTTGCGTCAGTAGTACGAATTTTCCGGCAAAACAACAGATGAGATGATACATATTACAGTACAATATAATATGTCAAAATTTTGAAACCTATTACAATACAGTAATTGTTGTGTTTTAGGATCCAAAGGTTGCCTCAGAGAGGAGGGAGAGGCAGAATCTTTTCAGATGTGCAGGAAATTGCCACTGTTGACATGGTAACTGCCAACAATGCAATAAAACTGCGGGAAATTCGGGATAGAGTGCTGGCAGACAATATCACTTTTGGTAATGTGAATATGGTCAGCACAACAACAATTGCCAGAGTCCTAGAGAAACATAAAATAAGGATGAAGCAATTGTACACTGTACCCTTTGAGAGAAACTTTGAACCAGGTTAGATGTCTGTTCAGTAACCAAACACGGTACATACACATGCAGTTATGCATAATGTAAATTACTGTAAAACCGTCTGTAATTTAGAGGGTAATGGAGATGGAAGCCAGCCGAACTCCACATACTTTTATCTGTGGATGAAGCTGGATTCAACTTGGCAAAAACACGACGCAGGGGAAGAAATGTGATTGGACAGAGAGCAACCGTGGATGTCCCAGGCCAGAGAGGAGCTAACATCACGATCCAATGATGGTTTGCTGTTACACAAACCACTCATTGGCCCCTACAATACAGAGAGGCTTATTTCTTTTCTGAATGACCTGCATAATCAACTTGTGCCGGCAGAGGAGAGAAGGCACGGGGCATCAAACTGCCCTGCCTTCGTTGTTGTGTGGGATAATGTGGCATTCCTCCACTCTGCTGCAGTCACAGACTGGCTCGCAGCACATCCCAGGATCTCAGTATTATTCCTGCCTCCATACTCCCCCTTCTTAAACCTCATAGAGGAGTTTTTCTCTGCATGGAGGTGGAAGGTTTATGACCACCATCCACATGACCAGATGACTTTACTGGAGGCAATGAATGCGGGGTGTGGAGACATTTCTCCTGAAGACTGCCAGGGTTGGATTAGATATTCCAGAAGATACTTTCCAAGATGCATCGCCAGAGAAGACATCAGATGTGTGGCCTAATGCAAGAGAGAGGGAGGACTAGAACCTTCACAGGACTTTACAATGAGTGATTAGACTACACGTGTTGTTGATGTTGAATTATATATATACAGTGGGGAGAACAAATATTTGATACACTGCCAATTTTGCAGGTTTCCCCACTTACAAAGCATGTAGAGGTCTGTAATTTTTATCATAGGTACACTTCAACTGTGAGAGACGGAATCTAAAACAAAAATCCAGAAAATCACATTGTATGATTTTTAAGTAATTCATTTGCATTTTATTGCATGACATAAGTATTTGATACATCAGAAAAGCAGAACTTAATATTTGGTACAGAAACCTTTGTTTGCAATTACAGAGATCATACGTTTCCTGTAGTTCTTGACCAGGTTTGCACACACTGCAGCAGGGATTTTGGCCCACTCCTCCATACAGACCTTCTCCAGATCCTTCAGGTTTCGGGGCTGTCGCTGGGCAATACGGACTTTCAGCTTCCTCCAAAGATTTTCTATTGGGTTCAGGTCTGGAGACTGGCTAGGCCACTCCAGGACCTTGAGATGCTTCTTACGGAGCCACTCCTTAGTTGCCCTGGCTGTGTGTTTCAGGTCGTTGTCATGCTGGAAGACCCAGCCACGACCCATCTTCAATGCTCTTACTGAAGGAAGGAGGTTGTTGGCCAAGATCTCGCGATACATGGCCCCATCCATCCTCCCCTCAATACGGTGCAGTCGTCCTGTCCCCTTTGCAGAAAAGCATCCCCAAAGAATGATGTTTCCACCTCCATGCTTCACGGCTGGGATGGTGTTCTTGGGGTTGTACTCATCCTTCTTCTTCCTCCAAACACGGCAAGTGGAGTTTAGACCAAAAAGCTCTATTTTTGTCTCATCAGACCACATGACCTTCTCCCATTCCTCCTCTGGATCATCCAGATGGTCATTGGCAAACTTCAGACGGGCCTGGACATGCACTGGCTTGAGCAGGGGGACCTTGCGTGCGCTGCAGGATTTTAATCCATGACGGCGTAGTGTGTTACTAATGGTTTTCTTCGAGACTGTGGTCCCAGCTCTCTTCAGGTCATTGACCAGGTCCTGCCGTGTAGTTCTAGGCTGATCCCTCACCTTCCTCATGATCATTGATGCCCCACGAGGTGAGATCTTGCATGGTGCCCCAGACCGAGGGAGATTGACTGTCATCTTGAACTTCTTCCATTTTCTAATAATTGCGCCGACAGTTGTTGCCTTCTCACCAAGCTGCTTGCCTATTGTCCTGTAGCCCATCCCAGCCTTGTGCAGGTCTACAATTTTACCCCTGATGTCCTTACACAGCTCTCTGGTCTTGGCCATTGTGGAGAGGTTGGAGTCTGTTTGATTGAGTGTGTGGACAGGTGTCTTTTATACAGGTAACGAGTTCAAACAGGTGCAGTTAATACAGGTAATGAGTGGAGAACAGGAGGGCTTCTTAAAGAAAAACTAACAGGTCTGTGAGAGCTGGAATTCTTACTGGTTGGTAGGTGATCAAATACTTATGTCATGCAATAAAATGCAAATTAATTATTTAAAAATCATACAATGTGATTTTCTGGATTTTTGTTTTAGATTCCGTCACTCACAGTTGAAGAGTACCTATGATAAAAATTACAGACCTCTACATGCTTTGTAAGTAGGAAAACCTGCAAAATCGGCAGTGTATCAAATACTTGTTCTCCCCACTGTATATATATATATATATATATATATATATATATATATTATTTATTTATTTATTTATTTTTTGCCCTGGAATTTCAGCATTTGTTTCTTTTTTTACCTATTTACAGTATTTTCACAAATAAAGTACTATATTCAAAGAAAACAAATTATTTCTGATTCATTCTTGTTACATACGTATGCTTTAGTACATTCAATAAATTAAAAATCTGTTATTCTATAATGAAATACTGTTTATGTGAAAACTCATTCAAACTTTAAAAATAAAAGGTCATAATTTATGTAATGCTCCCTGTTGCTAGTGTTTTTTAGGTCAGTGTGTTATGAGTGACATGCATGTTTTCTGAATGAGAATTTGTTGCCAGTGATTGGTGGAACGAGCTCGTTTTGAGACATGTATGAAGTGTTTTGTTGGTCTGACTGAGTTTTGGAGGTTAGATTAACTGTTTGGCCAAAATTAATCTTGGTAATGCAGACTGTATGAAGAGTTTTGAAAACGTGGTTTCAGTATTGAACAATGCTTGTTAGCAATTGAAAAAAACTAACACAATTCACAAAACCACACACCCAAACTGCAAAATACCTCATATATCGTGCAAAATGAAGCACTGCAACCAAAACTACATATAGCATTATCAAAATCAAACTTTTGCACGAAATGGCACACACTTCATTCATATTACCAGATTTTTGTCTAACCAACTACACACTGTTGGGCATATTGAAAAGCACTCTCATCTTTAGTATGCTTTGCCATAATACTAAAATATGTAGTTCAAATTGTAGAAAATTCTTCAGATTCTTCACATGCACAGAAATATTTGCAGATACACACACATGCTGTTGAAACATATATATATTTTTTTAATTTTCACCAAACAAGTCAGTGCAACATATGCACAGCAGATATATTTACATTGGACTGAACAAAAATATGCTCACAAAAAACAGTAAACTGAAAAAGAAAATTGCTTCGTCCCTCTTCCTCTTCCTCTTCCTCTTCCTCTTCCTCTCTCTGCAACGTCTTCCATTGTTGTTGTAAAAAAAAAGGTGCTCACCTGTGGTCTTTTCATAGTGCTCACATCCTGATTGAAGTGTTAACATTAACCAATGAGGTGTTTGGCCAGGTGGCACATGTATTGGCCAATTCGCTCATGTA
>CM077180.1:2232309-2254809 GCA_039654105.1 Coreius guichenoti | reverse complement strand
GTGTGTGAGTGAGTGTGTGTGTATGTG
Organism: Coreius guichenoti; assembly: GCA_039654105.1. NCBI lineage: Eukaryota > Metazoa > Chordata > Actinopteri > Cypriniformes > Gobionidae > Coreius > Coreius guichenoti. Next base: position 2,254,782 of record CM077180.1, on the reverse strand, counting down.
TGTGTGTGTGAGTGTGCATGTTTGTGTGTGTGAGAGAAAAAGTGTGTGTGAGAGAGTGCACGTGTGTGAGTGAGTGTGTGTGTGTGTGAGACTATGGTATGGTAAACATGGTAAATTGGGTAAGATGCCCATATTTCTCATTTCTCTCACTAAATCCCATCGCACATTTCTTGAATGTTTATGCACTTAAAAGATTTCCTGAAAATCAACACTTGTGATTTATTCACCTCAGGTTTAAATGTTCAACATTTTATTATAATAGTGATGTGAGTTTATTTATTTGTTATATGGAATGAGTTTTTCCTATGCAGCTAAACTGGCATATATGAATGCATCATCATTCTGTACACGGTGAACTCTGCTTTAAATATGTTATAGTTTAGCATATGTTACAGTAAATTCTTCTTACCCTACATTTATAAAATCAGTGCAGTAACAATACACCTTATAAATAGATAATAGCAAACCTGTTATTTTTTTCCACAATGTTATCGATTTACAAAATAAAGAAAAACCTCCATAACACGATCAAATCCATCAAACACAACGACCATCGAAGCCGAGGCCACGCTAATGTCTTTATTTTTTAATATCTACGTCATACCAATATTCAAGAATTCTCAAAGAGAAAAAAAATGAATGTCACAGAGTAGCTCACAAAATAAAGATTCTCTTGCACCGTTATATTTTACACATTCTGATAATGAAAAAATAAATCAATCAACATGTTTGTGTACCGTACGAAACGAAGGCAGATGAAGACGTCAATGTGGAAATAAAAGAACAGAAACAGACTCTGCCTCGACTCTACATGTGGAACAAACATTAATTATGTACATAATATCCTCCTGAGATTGTAGAGTTTTTCATGTTGATGCGACCAGTTCACGTGGATTTCATATGTGGTTTCTCTGATGATTGTACAAACGGACCCTGATCAAAACCAGGGATTAACACACACTCGCATACAGTGCACAACGTACCGATTCTCCATCTAAACTCTGATAATATTGTCATATAATAATGATAAACCGAACGAAACATGAAGATGTCACAGCATTGACAGCTTTGGTGAATCCATCACTTTTATATTGCTCTGATATGTACAGAAACACATGAACAAGCCAACAAACGTAACACTGTCAACAGTTTGTGCGGGTGAAACCAGTCGGCAGGAGATTTGCACCGAATCAGCAGAAGATGCCAAAAGTGTGTCTGAACGTCCTGCTCCTGAACTGAAAAGGTCTCTGATGGTTTGCGTGTGCTAGTGTGCGCTGGCGTCCGGGGTGGAGGAGGACGCCGGTGTGGATGGTGTGGACGCTCTGGAGGTTTTCTCCAGGCCGGGGCTCGGGACGGGGCCGCTCTCGGGGGCTTTGGCCAGGATGCGTGCGCTCAGGGCGGACATGGGCTTGGGCTGCGTCTGGAGGCCCGGGCTGCAGATCAGATGGTGTCGCTCCCAGTCCTTGTGCTGACAGAAGGAGCCGCAGTATCTCGCCGCGTTACAGCCGCTGCACGTCTCGCTGGCCTTACGACCGCAGTTCCAACAGCACTGATCAACACAGACAGAGAGACGCATGAATTAATGACCACAGCATTATTACAATATAAATGCAGAAACATTACAATATTAAATTCACTCTTTTATAAATACCATTATTCTGCAAAAATGCATTAAACCTCTGGTACTGTTCACGTGTTCAATGAAATGATTAGTTCTATAATATTTTTATATTATTTGTGCAGTTGTTATAATCCATTTATTCATTTTTTGAGGACCTGAAAATAAAATTTCCAACTTAAACATTCATAAATCTCCAATGCTTTGGATCACAGACTGATCACAGACTTTAAAGATGATACTTTTTAGTTTTAAAAAGTTTTAAAAAGTGAACTTTAAAAAAGTTTTACCTTTATTGTTAAGAAAAATACACAAAAATAATTTTTTTATATGAAATATATATTTTCCAAAACACTTTTTACTCTAAAACTTTGAGAAAATCAAAGACAAACCCTGTTCCGAATCTCAAAAAATGAGCTTTCAGTGAGAGTTTGTGTGCAGTACCGAACGCTTCCACGTCTCCCATTCATTTCCAACGCGCTCATTTTTGACAGCGAACAATACTATTTTTGTCAGAACCATTTAACCTTTTCAAATCATGTCCATGAGTTTTTTTGTGTTCATACAGCAAGTGGCAAAAAAACAAAAAAAAACAAAGTACAATTTTTCAGTCAAAAATTACCGAACAGCACCAGAGGGTGACAGTAAAGACTTATATAAAGATACAGTATATATATATATTTAATTTTTTTTTAAATTGTCAAAAGTAACAGTAAAGACATTTTATAATGTTACAAAAGATTCTATTTCAAATAAATGCTGTTCTTTTGAATTTTCTATTCATCAAATAATCCTGAAAAATAAAATGTATCAAAGTTTCCACAAAAACATGAACTGTTTTCAACATTAATAATAATCATAAATGTTTCTTGAGCACTAAATCAGCATATTAGTAATGATGCTGAAAATTCAGCTTTGATCACAGAAATAAATCACACTTTACTATATATTCACATAGAAAACACATTTAAAATTGTAATAATATTTCACTATTTCTACAGTATTTTTGATCAAATAAATGCAGAAAGTGAGCAGAAGAGACCTCTTTAAAAACGTTTAAAAAACATTTGAACGGTAGTGTATAATATTGTAATTTAATATTTTGTTTAATACTGTAATGTCTGTATATTTAATATATGCCCGCTAATAGTGATATTTGTTATTTTAACACCTAATTTTGATTTAAAATTGTTTTAAATAATTATGGCCAGGCAAACGGCACTAATGTCTGCATAAATGTGCATAAAAAGGAGGCTAGAAAAGAAGGACCCAGTTTGAATATTCCCGACGCATTGCTATAGTTAGTGGGTTAAGAGGTTTGGCGCGAGCCTCACCTCGCTGGAGTCTTCCTGCTCGTTGATGACCTGTATGGCGTCTTCCGTGGCTTTCCTCTTGGCCTCGGCGAGGGTTTTCTCCATCTTGGCTCTCTCGGCTGTGATCATCTCGAAGGCTTTCTGCTCGGCCTCGGCCACGGCCTTCTGCACCTCGTCCATCGCTTGCCTCTTCACCTCGTTCACCGCTTCCTCTGACGAGACAAATGACATATTCATCAAGATTATGTGTGATCTAACAACAGGAATGAATCACAATCACCTTGCTTAGTTGAGCTTTTAAAGATACTTAACCCTTGTGCATCAATTTAAAAAAGTTACACATGGGTCCATAGAGGACAAAAATGTCCATGTCATAAAAAATGTAATTTTATGTAATTTTAAAGAAGACCCTTGGCAGATTATTGTTGACGTCAAAAAAGTTTAAAAAGTGAAACCCAAAAAAAGTTATAGAGGTTTAAGTTTATGAAAATGATTTATGAATAATATTTTATATAAAATATATTTTTTATGAAACATGTTGAACTCTAAAACTGCTAGAAAATCAAAGCCATAAATCTAAAAAAGTTGAGGTTGATATCTCAAAAAATGAGCTTTCAGTCAGTTTGTTTGGGCGCAGTGCCAAAGTTTCCCCATTGGATGCCAGCAAAGCTCCACTGATACACACAGCGTTTGGATTTGGGATTTGCAGTACAGTTGAGTTTTTCCTCTCTCAAATATCACAAGCACACGCACGCACACCCACAAACAATTTTTTTATTACACACATACAAACCACTCTCTGACATCCATACCAACACACACACACAGTTATAGCTGCATAATTTATCCAGATGGCTCTATAATATGCAGAAGCAGAAAACAGGAATAAAGTATTTGCTTTATAGGCCAAACCTGAAAAAATGGCACCATCTGGTAAAAAATTTTTTTGAAGCCTTGCCAACAGAATAAAAGCCTATTAACAAAGATTGCATCATTTTATAGTTAAATGGCAATGGGATTAAAAATTGCAGTTTTAATGGGTTCCAATGGGGACATTTTTGTCCAAAAGGCGCTGAGAGGAAGTATTTTGTGTACTAGTGCAAAATAGATTTTTTTAAGGAAATGGGGGTGAAATATTAAAATTCCAATAAAAATACACACATGTGGCAAATTTTATGCAGTTAGCATTAACACAGGCAAAGTTATCAAAAAAACAAAACTGAAAAAGCCAAAAATGTCCATAAGGATGCACAAGGGTTAATATTCAGTAATAAAATTTGACAGCACTGATGCTATTTGAATTGATCTCATTGTTTCATGCATTGCATTTTCTCGCAATAAAACAAGACATTGAACAAAGAGCTCATTTCATTTCTGAAAGTGATTACTGAAAAACATGACTGAGGAACAGGTGGTAGGGGAGAAAACAGGTTTCCCAGGGTGCATCTGGGTTGCCGCCCTTACCGGCTTTCCTCCATATCTCGTCAGGCACGTAGCCAGAGCCGGAGCGCAGGGGGAGATCCCTCTGAGAGTCTGCGTGAGACAAAAACAAATATATTTGAGCAAATTACCATCGGATGCATGTAGGAGGGACGGATGTGGAAGCACGTGATTGGTGATTCTTGGGCAGCGTTTGGTCGCAGATGGCGTTGAGGAGTGCAGCGTTTGAGACGACATTCCCTCGGATTGGACTCAAATACACAACACCTGCTCAATCAGCAGGCTCTCACACACACAAAATACTCTCTTATAGACACACACACACACACACACACACGTCTGTTAGGAGAGGATGATATTAGTACTGTAGTTCACCATCACCACCACTAGGGGGAAGTTGATTTAAGCTCTGAATGATTTCCTCAAACTCTGCAAATGAGCTTAAATTTTGTTTCTAAATGAGCCCCTGATTGTGTTTTTGTACCACTGTTATTTTAGAAATATTTATATAGTATTAATATATTATTATATTATAAGCATTATATTGCTTTTATCTGTTTTATAATATTATTATTTAGGTTTAATTCATTTTTAGCTTTTGTTCAGTTTTAGTTTTTACTTATTTCCTTTTAGTGCTTAAACTTATTTCAGTGAGTTTTTCAATAAATTTTACATTTTTAGTTTAAGTTTCACATTTTTCCATCTTATATTTATATTTTATTTCAGCTTTATTTCAATTTAACAATTTAAAAAAAAAAAATAGTTTTAGTTTTAATTAACAGCAATAACGCTGTTTTTCATCACATATATTTTACTACGCGCTCAAAAAAATTGTGAAGTGTTGAGTTTATGTATATATCGCAATATATCAAGCCACAGCTTTACAAATTTCTCACAAATTGTTTATATATACATTAAGGGTGGGAATATTTTGGTACCTCACAAATCGATTCTTGAAGTCACGATTCAATTAAAAATAATTTCTCTATTTTGAATCAATTTTCTATTTGATATATGCATATATTTGATACTTTACTGTTTTGTGTTACTTTTCTTATTTGACTGCGGTAGATAGATTCACCTAATTAATTGTAAACCTTGAATTTCATTTTTTTTTTGTTTTTTTACCACGTCATTAAATCCTTTTTGGTGGCTTATTGTGATTAATAACACTCTAACATGTCAATAACTTTAAATAGTACAGTGAAGTTTAAGAAATGTAACACGTTCCCCACGTGCATCAATGAGCCTTGGCCACCCATGACCCTGTCGCCGGTTCACCACTGTTCCTTCCTTGGAGCACTTTTGATAGATACTGACCACTGCAGACCGGGAACACCCCACAAGAGCTGCAGTTTTGGAGATGCTCTGACCCAGTCGTCTAGCCATCACAATTTGGCCCTTGTCAAACTCACTCAAATCCTTACGCTTGCCCATTTTTCCTGCTTCTAACACATCAACTTTGAGGACAAAATGTTCACTTGCTGCCTAATATATCCCACCCACTAACAGGTGCCGTGATGAAGAGATAATCAGTGTTATTCACTTCATAATGTTATGCCTGATCGGTGTGTAAATATATATATGTCCCATATTTGATGAAGTTCCAATTCTGCAAAATGTGTGGCTGTGCTTTGAAAGGTCAAACCAAAGTTGGAGCAGTTGGAGCTGTAAATGACTGTGAAGAGTGTAAACGGCTCACCTGCGTTGACTCCCTCTCCTGACAGAGGGCTGTGTGTCTTGCTGAAGGGGACGTTCCCTGATGTCGTGCCGTTCTTGCGTACGTCGTCGTGTGGGTTGGAGCGTCGCCGCCAGTAATTCAGTTCCTCGCGGTCCGACTCCTGACAGCGCCGCAGAACGCTCACTGAACGCCGCGTTTTCTCCACCATGTCCACAATGCAATTCAGCACCTAAAACCAGAGACAGAAACATTTACTACAATGATATTATATTATGATTGCAATATTCATTTACCATGGTATTACTAGGTGAATCTCACAGACTATAAAGATTTAACACATTTAAGATTTAAGAACTGAACACGTTTCTTCCCAAACTCTCATGACTGCATGTTGGATGTTTAGTTTTTGAGTTTGTTTCTTATTCTCATTATGATTCTGATTAAATTCTCAGGACTGTAAAAATTGCTTATTTAAATCATCATATATTTAAAGACATTATAACAAATACAATCATGATGTATAAATACTTCAAATGATACAATTTTGCATTAAAGTATTGAGAATGAGATTGTTTTGCATTACAATAATGAGAGTTTCATTGGAGAATGTTCTTAATTTTCATAATTTTACAATGCAAAAACACTAAAAAATATAAATAAATAAATAAAATAAAAATGTCTTAAAACAAATCAGTGTTATTACTAACTAAAATTATTCAAACATTTTCATTGATTGAAATAAAGCTGAAATATTATAAGCTGAATAAATATTAGATAAAAAACTTAAACAAACATGAAATAAGTTTAACTACTAAAACTAAAATATAGATTTAAAAAAAAAAAAAAAAACGAGTAAAAAAATATCAAAATCACATAGCAAAATTACTAAAGCTTAAACTAAAACTGAAAACTAAAAATAAAACCAAAAAAAAAAAGCTTCAAAATATTAATAAATATCATATAAATTATAATAAAATAACTCTTATTTTATTCTTGATTTATAAGTGAAATACAAAGCAGAGCTGTTCTTGACAGGCTTTGTGAGATTCACCGTCTAATACCACTACTTTACCATGGTATCAGCACAGTACTTTTTGGTAAGAATTATTAATAAATCCAATCTCACATGATCCAGATGTCTCCATTCTTCAGCCCACTCTCTCTCCGTCAGTCTGTGGTCTACAGGTTCCTCGCGGTAGCCTCCGTTACTGCCTGAAAATCACAACACAGACACGTCAGAAATTCACAGGTAGCCTAAAGGTGATCCTGAACCTCAGGCTTCCGTGAGGAGGAACTGTACCTGGCAGCCGCGGCCGGTCCTTCAGCTCCCTCAGCTCCAGGATACGGTGTGGCTCTCTGTACAGCTGAGGCGTGCTGATGTCATCCAGCGCGTAGTGCTGCAGAGGGGGCGGAGTCGGGTGGATCTGGGTGGGGAGCTGGAGCGGGTGGGCGGGGCTGTGTCTGGGGGCGGGGCTAATGGTGCAGATTCGTTTGGCAGGAGGCTCCAGGGAGGCGGGAGGCCGCTCGTGAAAACCATTCTCTTTACTTCTGGAGGAAATAATAACAAAATAAGTAAGAACACTATGGTTTTTGGACCTGTACTATGACAATACTAGGGTATTTTCTGAAGTACCTTGCAGTAAATACCATGGTATATAAATATGGTAACCATTCAGTTTCATGTTATATATCAAATCACAATGGTAAATAATCCATTATAACACACTGGGGGAAAAATGGTGTAGGATTTACTTTGAAACAATTTTCACTTAGAAATTGCTAGTAAATTTCACAAATAATTACAAAGAAACAGCAAGTAACACGATTTTACAATAATGTAAAATAAATATACAATTTTGAAGCCGAAACATTGAAATATTATGTTCTTGTAAAACATATTCCAATAATCTTTGTTTTATTTACAACTTTGAAAAATCTTTTTGTCTTTTTTGTCTCAAATCTCAAAGTTCAACGACTACGTTTTACAAGAAAATACAATGTCTTTCTACTCCAAAATGTCATCTTTAATTCAGTGTCTTGCTATTAATTGTGAAATGTACAATTTCTGAGCAAAAACTTTTTCTACACCAAATTTTTTACCACGGTTATACCATGTTTTTTTGGACATTGTACCATGAAAATACCATGTTTTTTATTTCTTTTGGACTTAATACTGCAGTAATTCAACATTTTCTTATGTACCATGGCATAAAATGTTTTTTGGTTACACTTTATTTTACACTTATGTGCACTTACAGTGTACTTAACCCAAGAAAGTACTGGGTAATATAAGGTAACTACATGGGTTAAGGTTAGGTTCAGGGTTAGCACCTAGTTATAACCCAGTTATTGTAATTGCTATAATAAGTACATAGTATGTACATGCGGAACTGGACTGAAAAAAAAAACATGCATTTCAATGGTACCATGAACAAAAAATGGTAGCACTTTATTTTAATTTAGTACTGTCCTGAATAAGACATTTTACATAAAAGATGTTTACATATAGTCCACAAGACAAAAAAAGATCTGAATTTATTAAAATGACCCCGTTCAAAAGTTTACACACCCTTGATTTTTAATCCTGCGTGTCGTTCCCTGATGATCCACGGCTGTGTGTGTGTTTTGTGATGGTTGTTCTTGAGTCTCTTGTTTGTCCTGAGCAGTTAAACTGACCAACGTTCTTCAGAAAAATCCTCCAGCTCCTGCAAATTCTTCAGTTTTCCAGCATCGTTTGCATATTTGAACCTTTTCCCGCAGTGACTGTATGATTTTGATTTTGATCTGAGGACGATTGAGGGACTCAAACACAACTATTAAAAAAGGTTCAAACATTCACTGAAGCTCCAGAAGGAAACACGACGCATTAAGAGCCGGGGGGTGAAAACTTTTGAACAGGGTGAAGATGTCCAAATTTTTCTTATTTTGTTTAAATATAATTTTTTTTTCATTTAGTAAATGCTCTTCGGAAGCAATAGAAGATACTTACATGTTTCCCAGAAAACAAATTAAGTACAATTGACCTTGATCTTCGAATTCAAAAAGTTTTCACCCCCGGCTCTTAATGCGTCGTGTTTCCTTCTGGAGCATCAGTGAATGTTTGAACCTTTTTTAATAGTTGTGTTTGAGTCCCTCAATCGTCCTCAGATCTCAAAATCATACAGTCACTGCGGGAAAAGGTTCAAATATGCAAAAGATGCTGGAAAACTGAAGAATTTGCAGGAGCTGGAGGATTTTTCTGAAGAACGTTGGTCAGTTTAACTGCTCAGGACAAACAAGAGACTCAAGAACAACCATCACAAAACACACACACAGCCGTGGATCATCAGGGAACGACACACAGGATTAAGAATCAAGGGTGTGTAAACTTTTGAACAGGTTATTTTAATAAATTCAGCTTTTTTTTGTCATGTGGACTACATGTAAACATCTTTTAATGTAAAATATATTACTCACGACAGCACTAAATAAAAAATAACATGCATTTTGTATGATCCCTCTTTCACATTTTCACACATTCTGCAAGCGGTTCACATACTTTTTCTTACAACTGTATAAGTATAGTAGATCTGATACAATAACTACTAATGTAGTTCTGCCATGGCACTTTATTGTTAGGTCTTATTTCTCGGCGCATGTTTGCGTGTTCATACCGGTTAGGACTGTGCCGTTTGCTGCTGTCATTGGGCTCCAGCAGGAGTTCGCTGGAGTCGGCCGGAGACGGGACGGTGGTGCTGAGCAGGAGGTGTTCGTGCTGGGACAGGTACTGCGCTGGAGTCTGTTTGGCGGCGCGGGCGCAGTGCAGCAGCTCTCTCTGCAGTAATGGCAGGTTGGCCTGTGTGGAGGACAGTACGGTAAATCTGGCTGCATGACAAGCATCAACTAGATGGAAAATTGCTAGTAATCTAACCCACTTTGGAAGCATTTTCTTAAGTGGTCTAAACTAATCAATGACCACCACATTTTTTGCATTTTTCCTGATAAGAGTGGAGATAAAGGTCAAAAAGATTTCTTCCTCGACAGACTCGGAGGAGCCACGGCACGCATGAAAACTCAAAGCAGCCTGCACCCAAAGCATCTGCTCAGCGTCACTGCGCGTTCTGCTCACTGTTAAAGCTCCAGACCGCCAGTTTCACCAACATCTCGTCAAAATAGTCCATAAATCTTTCATATGAAAACACTTCAGCCACAGGAGGATGAGAAACAATCGCTGAGATGAAACAAAACAGACCCATTTCTTATATGATGAGCATGTGAGTTTGATTACTGACGTGAACATATGAAGAATATCAGACTGCTCTGTTAAAACATCTGGCAAACACAAGGGGAAAATATTCTCTCATGTAAACCCTTTCAAAACCAGAAATTAATTTACGCATCTCTTCTCTCAGTAAAGACTGTGATACACCAAGCCAACGTCCTTCCCTCGCGGGTCAAAATGACCTGAAGCCCTACAATTATACTTAATTTTTTAATGATTTCATATCATTTTGATAATATTTTTTCTATTTTTAATGCAATTAAATTTTTAAATAACTCAACTTTATCAATAAATAATATAGCCTAAGCACATTCTTCACATTCTTTCAATAATAACTTAAATTCAAAATAACTCGCAAATTTCATGCATAACCCTGTTAATTCAGCTCAGAATATCTCACATTGGGTGTCTTTGCCGACCTCTTGTGGAAAAATAATAATATAAGATGATATTTCATGACTCTTATAGCTCTATATGGAGCGAATGAGCTAAAGTCAGTTTCTCTTCAGAATGCATTCAGATATTTTTTTGGTAAAGTTTTGAATTTTGAGCATTTTTAAGTTTTTCTATGTGTACTGAAGCATTCCATTCATTCCTAAGGGGGTCAAATTGACCCGTGAGGGACTGATTTGTTACTTTTTTAAATTTCAAACACATGTGTATTCGTGGTTCAAGTGCGACAAAAGTCCTAAGGTCTTGGACCACTTCGATGAACACTCAACTTGAAATGAGTTTCGCATGAGGAAAAGGAAAGGATGAGAAAAGACCGTCAACTAGCATGTGCATGTTAGGAAACGACAATCAGCAGGAATCAATAGTCTATATTCGTCATTCAAAAAGGGAAAACAACGCTGCGTCCGAAATCGCATACTTGAGTAGGCACTTATTTTGAATAAGTGATTACTTCACGACTGCTAAAAAGGTAGTATGTGTGTAGTATGAATGTAATCCGGACGTACTACATCCGCCATTGTCATTATCACATGACCAACCAGAATCACTGCCATTCATAAATCCTCTCCTGTGGCCTCATGGGATAGTAAAGTGTCCATCATATGCACACTTCAGAATCTCAGGTACTTTTTACAGACACTTTTATGAGTACTGTGAATTCGGACATACTTCTTTTTGTTACATACTGTTTTTCGCCTACTATACAGTAGGGGAGTATGTGATTCTGGATGCAGCCCAAGACTAGGCCTGCAGATTTACAAAAACATAAACAAAGCAGCGTTTGCCTTCCATTTTGAATATCAGTCATGCTGATCATTTTCTTCATTCCAGGCGTCTCATATTGCTATGAAAATATTCACACACTGGGATGCTCAGCTAAGATGACATAAAATTAGAACTTTTATTCTTGTGCGCTGACTCATTCGATAAACTAACACTCTAATAGACTCATTTATGATTTTTCTCATTTATAATAAGTCAGATATTCTAATTTATGCTTTTCTGTGAGAGCTTAGAGGGTAGAAATTGATGGGATTCTCTCTGAGTAAACAGTTATTAATAATGGAGTTCCTCAGGGCTCTATTTTAGGCCCCCTTTTGTTCCTCTTATACATAAATGATATGCCAGCAGTTTGTGATTATAACTGTGTTTTTATATGCTGATGATTCTGCTTTTGCTGTTTCAGACAAGGATGTTGGTAAAATACTATATTATAGTCTATATTATTTGAGTCTAAAAGTAGGGGATTGTGTAATATCAAACAGAACGGCTGTTAATTATCTCGGATGTGTCCTTGACAATGATTTAAGTAATGCAAGAATGGCTATTAAAAATTTAGGTAAGGTTAATGCTAGGACAGAATTTCTTGCTAGATATGTTCGTTTTCTAGATAAACAATTTAAAGTGACTTGCATCATGTTTAATGTCATTTTGAGCATGCATGCATTTCTTGGATGTCTGATGTGTCTCGTGTATAGTTGGATATAGTTACAAAAATGTCAGAGTAAATTGATAAGGTTGGTTTTAGGTTTTAGTAGTTTTACACATGTTGATGTATCCCATTTTAGGCATCTTGATTGGTTACCTAGAGAAAGCAGAATAGCACATTTTAAACTACAAATACACAAGATAATCAATAAAAGAGCTCCTACATATTTTAATACATATTTCTCTTGGGTAAGTGAGAAACATTATGATAATACTAGGCAAAGATATAACATTATGTCGTTTTAAAACTAGGTATGGTCATAGGTCTTTTGAATACTCAGAGGCTCAAGAATGGAGTAAGTTGCTTCTGGATATTAAAAGTTCAAATGTGGTTCTTAGATTCTTAGGTGGTTTTACTGATGAATTTGTATTAGTATATGGTGTTTATGTGTTTAATTGTGATTAAATAAAACATGGATAAATGCAGCTGGTATCACTGTGCATTGGTCATATTTACTGATGATGATGCTATCACAATCACAATATCATTTAGTACTGGTAATAATAATAACAACCCTGTGTTCACAGAATATATTAAACATGATACCCGAAGAAAAGGGTCTGGAATGCTTTAAAATGTTTTCTAAACAAGGACAAGAATCTCTAGTTTTTATTACAAGTATGACAAACATCTCTGTTCATGATTAACTTTGCCCTCCTCTCACATATGCCGCCTGTCATTCACGTTCTCTTGTTTTGTGCCGGCAAATATTCCCGGACAACTGTGTTAACCGCTGCCGAGCTCCATATGCTGTGCAGGCCCCGTAAAAACAACCTGCTACGGTTTATAGTCGTGTTTCACACTTCCGACCGCCTGGAATTCTCGGAAGTCTCAGTCTGCTCCATAAATTACCAAAGGAAATATAAGATACCTTCCACTTTCTCTCTTCAGCATCCCTCTCATGCATGGTGTTTTCTCACACAGCATCACACGTTTTATCCTTCCAGGGATTCACTAATATCACCAAAACTGCTTTCATATGGACTGTTTTATTGTCTTTTTTGAGTAAAACAGGGAACGCTCTTTGAACTTCGCCTAACATTCTAGCAAGGTTCTCTCAAAGTTCTTCCAGTAAGACCTTTTTAAGACCAATTAAAGAAAATTTAAGGAATAAATTGATGTTCTCTAAATGTAAACGTCTAAGTGAGTGTATTAGTGACACTTCAAAGTCTGAAAATACAATTTCCAACAGATCTCCATAACTTTTTTATTAATTTTTACAAAAAATTGCTTAAAGTTTGAGATAAGAAATCTTGTGAAAGTGATTTTATGATTAAAACAAGAACAAATATCTACTAATGGGTTCATAAAAATCAGCCTAATTCAAATGTAAGTAATTTTCATACCCAATGACATATTTGTTCTTGTTTTAAGCATAAACTCACTTTTTGTGTTCAATTTCTCAGAAGACAAGACTTAATTTCTTCATTTTGCATGAATCTTGATTTAAGGATGTTTTGAATTTGTACTGGAAAACTAAAATCCTGAGGAAGAACATCAGTTTTTGCAGTGCATGCAATTAAATGTAGGGCCCTATGAAATCGGTTCTATTTATTTTTTTGTTGTATAGTTTATTCTGTTTTAATTTTTCTAGACTCTGCTTTAATGGTTAAATTAAATTTTACTGACTTTCATCTTCGGAAGACAAATGAAGATATTTTGAATGAAATCTGAGCGATTTCTGTCCCTCCATTGACAGTCTAAGCAACTTCCACTGACGCTTCAGAAAGTTCATAAAGAGATTGTAAAACTGATCCATATGAATCAAGCGGTTTATTACAAATTCTCTGAAAAGACTCGATCGCTTTAAACGAAAGTCTTACGGGTTTGGAATGACATGAGGGTGAGTAAATGATGACAGAATTTACATTTTTGGGTGAACTGTCCCTTTATGTCCCTTTCATCCAAAATTTGACAAATTCTGTGACATTCTGCATTATACAGTAAATTCCATTTTTATGAATGGATTCTGCAATTTTGTCCACGTTTCCTGCATCACAGAAATCATAGGGCCCTAATTTAATGCCATGATATTGAATTTAAGACTTTCTGATCCAATTTAAGACATTTTTAATGCCTTAAATTGTGGAAGGTCAAATTAAGACTTTTTAAGACCCGCGGAAACCCTGCCGTTAAAGGGATAGTTCACCCAAAAATTTAAATGTGATGTTTATCTGCTCACCCCAAGGGCATCCAAGATACAGGTGACTTTGTTTCTTCAGTAGAACACAAATGAAGATTTTTAACTCCAACCGTTGCAGTGTGTCAGTTGTATAATGCATGTGAATGGTAACACAATCTATGAGAGTAAAAAAAACAGTATTTACAGTATTTATATCATTTTTTACCTCTAAAAAAGCGATCACTTCCGGTGAGTGAGGTCAATGTACACGATCTGGCGTAGAGATACGCGCGAGAGATCCGCCGCTTGCGCCAGATCGTGTACATTGACCTCACTCACCGGAAGTGATCGCGCGCTGAAGGCTGTTGGACATAGTGGCGTATTAGAGGTAAAAAAATGATATAAATACTGTTCGGTTTCTCACACAAACCGATCGTTTCGTGTCTTAAGACATCAATGTGTCATCACAAGCCGCAGTGTTTAATATGGATTTGTATGTGCATGTTTTTTTACTCTCTTAGTTCTCATACTCTCATGTGTTACCATTCCCATGCATTATACGACTGACACACTGCAACGGTTGGAGTTAAAAATCTTCATTTGTGTTCTACTGAAGAAACAAAGTCACCTGTATCTTGGATGCCCTGGGGGTAAGCAGATAAACATCAAACTTTCATTTTTGGGTGAACTATCCCTTTAACAGAACGTTTGTTTTCTGGTAAGTTATCCGGTCTTTAATAATGTTCTTAAAACATTAACATAAATACATTATTTCTAGATCATTCACGGGATGTTTTTTTTTTTAAATGTTACAACTTGTTTTGGAACGTTCAGTTTGCAAAATGATACAATGGAATGTTTCCTTAAACTTGGTTTTTGAGACATTTAAAAAAACTGGACATTCAGTTTTCATAACTTAATGGGAATTTGTTAGCTGGGATACAACACAAGGGTGAGTAAATGACAATTTATTGGCCATCTACCTTTAGGAATGGTATGACGAACGGCCTTAAGGGGAAGTTTGTGGCTTCTTGCAGTCTGGAGTGAAACTCTTCAATGGTGACGGTGGAATTCTGTGGGGGAAAAAAGACATTGCTTGTTAACCCGTTCCACATATGACTGAACTCTGCTCATGCAAACATGCATGTAGACGTACCACTAAAGCGAGCACCAGGTTTCGGACGCTCTCTCCGATCTCGGGCGAGATGTCGTTGCCGAACTGCTGCAGCGTGGTGAGGAAGCGCTTCAGTTTGCTCAGCTGCCGCGCGCCGCAGGTGGCCGGAAGCTGCTGATTGGCCAGCGAGGAGGAAGATGATGATGACGGGCCGTTGCTATAGCGCTGAGGCGGCGAGGGAACGGCGTTGAGCATCGGCGGGGAATGATTGATCCCATTGGTCACTGCACAAACAGACAATGCGGTTAGACTTGGGATACAATGTAAGCAATGATCTGAAAACTCATTATTTTAGGGTTATTTATAGTTTTTAATTTTTTATTTAAATTTTACATTAGCTTTTATTTTATGTTTTCAGTTTTTTATATTACTATTTAGGTTTAAGTTATTCAGTTTTAGTTTTTATTTATTTCCAGTTAATTTTAGTGCTTCAATTTAAACTTATTTCAGTTAGATTTTCAATCAAGTTCTGATTTTTAGTTTAAATTTAACATTAAGTTTTTCCATGTCATAATCATATTTTATTTTATTTTATTTTAGCTTTACTTCAATTTAACTACAAATATTTGTTAATGATAATAACCCTGTTTTTGCCACATAAATTATCCTACAAGCTCAAAAGAATTAGTGAAGTGTTGCGTTTATGGTTGCAATATGTCAAGCCACAGTTTTACTGGTTTACTAATCAGTAATCATAAACAAAGACTCTTTCTTTCAGCAAAAACACTGTTCTCTATACACTTTTGCTCTAGTTTCTGTCCTGCTCTGGTTTGCTCCTGTAGGGGAAATCATTTTGTCCTCATTTTAAGTTAAAAGTGCATAAAAGTGCATGCTAAATAATGAAATGTAAAAGCACTTAAAGTATGTACTTCGCCAGTGACTGGGAATGTTTTGAGTATGTACCAGTATTGGGACAAAGGTCTTTGTCACATGCTGTTTGTGTAAGTACTAAAAAAATGTTTTCAGTTCAATATGCATTTAATAACTAAAGCTCCGATTCATCAGCTTTTAATAAACTTTAAGTAGAAAACTCATCTTTATCATTAGGAGTGATTACTTCTCAGTATATACTGCCAACTAAAAATAGTACACAGAACAAAATGCATGATTCCACAATGAAAATCTCAAACAACTAGTATGCCACACATGACTTAATCTGTAATCACTTGGTTTATTCATCACTCTGGAAATGGAAGGTCAAGTGAAACACATACAATTCTATGCATGCATCCTATGGGACACACTAATGCCAATGTCACATACTATAACCAGTACAGAGAGCATGCAGGTTTGAGTCTCACATGCTGTGGTGGAGAACGCTGCCGGACGAGGTCCGCTGGGGTTGACGGAGGGCAGAGGGGGCATGACGGAGACGGTTGGTCTGGAATGAGTCTTTCCATCCACTGGGGATCCGGGCATGGCAGGAACGTTCTTCTCTGCACTGTCTGAAAACCAGAGCCAGAGACAATGAGCTGGAGATTGACACATCACTTATTATCTTTGTAAGTTGTTTGCTCATGTCGAGATTTTCATTAAAACCCAATAAGAACATTTCTGATCTCATTCAGTCTGACATAAAATCACAAAAAGAACTGGATCATCTCATTTCTGAACCGTTTCCATCTTGCGCGGGTGCCACAAGTTCATCGTTTATTAGAGCTGCACGATTCTGGATAAATTGAGAATCACAATTTTTTTTTTTTTGTTTCTAACAGAGATCACGATTCTGAACAGATAACTAAACAAAATAACGTAATTTACTAGAGGTTCTGACAAAATATTACTTGATATTTAAAAGAATATTTATTTTGAATTAATTGGAATTCAAAAAATTGGATTGAATGAATGATTCAATGAGTCACTCATAAAGACGTCACTTGTTTCATTACTGGATGAGTCAGCGTTTTTTGAACAAATCTCTTGAATTAATGATTCAGTGATTCAATACGTCACTTGTTTCATTACTTGATAAATCAGTGTTTTGGAACAAATCTCTTGAATGAATGATTCAATGACCCACTCATAAAGACTTTACCGGTTTTATTACTGGATAAATCAGCGTTTTTTGAACAAATCTCTTTAATGAATGATTCAATGACTCACTCATAAAGACGTCACTTGTTTCATTACTGGATGAATCAGTGTTTTTGAACGAATCTCTTGAATGAATGATTCAATGACTCACTCATGAAGACTTCACTCATTTCATTACTGGATGAATCAGTGTTTTTGAACGAATCTCTTGAATGAATGATTCAATGACTCACTCATAAAGACTTCACTTGTTTCATTACTGGATGAATCAGCGTTTTTGAACGAATCTCTTGAATTAATGATTCAATGACTCACTCAAAGACTTCACTTATTTCATTACTGGATGAATCAGTGTTTTTGAACAAATCTCTTGAATGAATGATTCAATGACTCACTCATGAAGACTTCACTCATTTCATTACTGGATGAATCAGTGTTTTTGAACGAATCTCTTGAATGAATGATTCAATGACTCACTCATAAAGACTTCACTCATTTCATTACTGGATGAATCAGTGTTTTTGAACGAATCTCTTGAATGAATGATTCAATGACTCACTCAAAGACTTCACTTATTTCATTACTGGATGAATCAGCGTTTTTGAACAAATCTCTTGAATGAATGATTCAGTGACTCACTCATAAAGACGTCACTTGTTTCATTACTGGATGAATCAGCGTTTTTGAACAAATCTCTTGAATGAATGATTCAATGACAAATACATTTTTAACAGTCACTTGTCGCCACCTACTGGTGTAACGCTGTAATCGATACAAAAGTTATTTGAAACGTCATATTACTTTCTAAAGGTGATTTGCTCATTTTGAGCGCTACCATAAACAGTGTTTATCCAAACTATAAACTTTTATACCAGTACTTCTGTGATAATTTGAATTATTGTAAGACAGAAATAACGGTTTAATAAACACAGGTGAATCACTGTCATTTAGGAATAAGATTGAATTGAGATTGTGATCTTCTAACAGATCTATCGTTTATACAATCATTAACAGAAGCACAAATGCAAATGACTAAATTTGGATATTCCTAAGCACACAAATGTAGACAATGTGTCTCATGCATTGATATGCAATTGATGCATTGATACGCAATTCATATTTAAAGAGACCTTGACAATCCAATTGAGCACAAACCTCTAAAAGTGGCATATATTTCTAATCTCAGCCCTCACACCCTTACTAAACCCATCATCTCCTTTCTGGTGCACACCAGATGTTTTCTGCCCTTGTTTAAGATCCGTGGAGTCCCGACAGCTGAAGTGCAAATGAACCAGGTTTTGTCCTCGGGAAAGAAAGGGTGATCATTGAGGCTGCTTAAGAATGGAGAATCGGGCCATTTCACGCTTGCTAACTAGGCTTCACAAAAGCCGTCAAGGGCTAAACGCATACTTTCTGCGTTTGAATGGACCACCAGGCCCAGAAGTCGTAGATCAGAGGTGCTGTTGTTCTGAAAGAGCCGTGAGAGAAGCTATCGGCCTCATTTCGAGTATATCAGACTGCTGAAAATGCTTTTACAAAGGCGGCTAATAGACCCACACAGATCGAGTTGTCAAAGGTCATGAAACGCTTCTTACCAGACGACTTTTCATGGACGGACGGGGCTTCTCTGGCTGAAAAGCGTGTTTTGTTTAATGTTTATTCATGGGAAACTAATGCAGTGAATGTGTTTCTCCGTGAGGGATTACGCCGTATAGTTTTTAAATGGGCCTCTCCACTTAACAATGAAAAGTAAGGCGGCTTTTAATGAGATTGTTATAGCGCTCCATTCGTACGTTTCACTGCAGCCGCGATAAACAGACGACATATTGAACGAGTCTGACACATAGCAGAAGAGTCGAGCGCAATCTGTGTACAGAAATCCTTTCAAATGTTGTGTCAGATATATTTAATGAGCTATTATGCTGATTGTGTCTTTGTTTATATACTTATAACTACTGCAAAATATGCATTTACAAATATACATTACTCTATTTGCCTGAGTTGTGTAGTGCATTACATTTAAAAAAATAAAATTACTAAAAATATATATAAAATAGAAATCACGATTCTGCATGGAAATGGAAAAAAAACAATTTTTTTGCATTGTGTTCTGCAGCCTAAGCTCATAAAAAAAAAGAAATATGACTAATCACGTTACAAAAAACTTGGATGTTTGTCACTTCAACTTAAATTACATTAAACTTAAAAAAAATGTGTTGAATGTTGTATAACTTATTAAAAAAAGTTGAAAATTGCTTAACTTATTTTGATGAGTTAAAGCAATGTAAAAACATATGTTGTCATAACTTATTGATCATATCATTTTTTTACAGTATATATGTATATATATATATTTTTTAAATATATCCCATTTAAATAAACACTATATAATATAATTAATATAATATAACATAATATAATATAAACACTATATATATATATATGAGGTGCTTTCAAATCGATTAATCGTGATTAATCACATCCAAAATAAAAGTTCATGTCTACATAATATATGTGTGTGCTGTGTATACTTATTATGTATATATAAATACACACTCATTCATGTATATATTTAAGAAATATTTGCATGTATATACTGCATATATATTCATATAATTATAATATATAATTTATATTATATATAAATATAAATATAACAAATTTTTCTTAAATATATACATGTGTGTGTATTTATATATACATAATAATTATAAACAGTACACACACATATATTATGTAAACATGAACTTTTATTTTGGATAATATATATATATATATATATATATATATATATATTCATTCAATTCAAATAAACAATGTAAAATGAATATATTTTATGTACTATCATATATTTAATTTATGTATAATTTTTTAAAACTTATTTTTACATCAATTTACTTTAAAAATCTCAAAATTAAAAAAAATCTGTTGATTTTGGATCATCTGACGCTATAGGTTTATCACTTTTTCATAAACATGATGAATTCTTGAAGAAAATAAACTGTTGAAGGACAAATGCATTGTATTCTGCGGTTTAGACTCGTTGCATTTACTGCAACAAATCTCATATAATAAAAAGATGATATGACAAATGTTGACGTGTTTTAAGTCAACGGAAAAAAGCAATTATATTTTGCATAAAGAAAACAGAATGAAGGACAATTACATTTGTATTCACTTGTTTCAGTGAATCTCATTGTCTTTTATCGTGACTGTGAGACTCAAACACAATCCTCATCTTAACGCACTAATGGAAAGCACTGCAGTCACAGGTGCGACACACTTTCACACACACGCACACGGACACACAGACAAATCTTGTGGTTTTCGAGCGCACCTGAGCCCCGCTCCGGGTCCTTCAGGCTGCCCCTCTTAATGCCTGACTGAAAAATCATATGCCCTCTTTTTTTTTGCCTTCCATGTACACCTGTTTCCCTCAGGAGGCAGGAAGTGGGAACGCGGGAAGGACTGGGAGAAACGGGAAGCCCAGCCATTTGGGTTTGTGCCACACCATAGGATGTACACAAGCCCGTCTGTCAGCGGAGATTACCATCACACCTGTGGAGAACTACAGCTTCACTTCTCAAAGACAACACGGAGTTTCACTAAAGCTAAACCACTTTAAATACGTTTGATTCTGATTACAGATCCATATATCGCCAGACCGATCAGTCAGACCGTATTTGGCAATAAAGACAGTTTTGTTGAAATATTATTATCAAATTCAATTTTCAACATTTTTTTCATGTGTAAATATTGTGTAAAATAACCATATAATTTTACACTGAAAAAAAATTTTGTCAGTTCAACTTAGAAAATGTACATCATGTACGTGAAATGAAATAAATTATTTAAGATTATTGACTATAACTGAATTCATCCAACCTAAAAAAAAAAAGGTTTAATTACTTATAATCAATTATAATATAATCGTTTTTGTTTTGGTGAAAGTCCTTTTCCACCTTAAAGTAAATACAATAAAAAAATCAATTAATTACTTAATTTAATTGAAACATTTTTTACACACAATTTAATTTAGTTAAATAAATCAGTTTAGTTGCTTTAGGTCAAATTCATTTACTCTACACTGTAAAAAATTATATGATCAACTAAGTTGTTTTTACATTGCTTTAACTCAACAAAACAAGTTAAGCAATTTTTGACTTTTTTTATACAGGATTCAACTCATTTTTATAAACCAGTTTAATGTAATTTAAGTTGAAATGACTTAAACATCCAAGTTGATTTTACTTAAAAATTTAAGGCAGCAACTTTTTTTCATAGTGTAGTCATTACATTAGTCAAATATTTTTTTTTTTTTTTTAATGTTGGTCCAACCTAATTTTTTTAAATACATTTTATTAATAATAATATTTTTTTTTTTTTGGAGTGCATTTACATCAAGGTGGAAAAAATGACTGTTTTTCAGGTTGGTTGAATTCAGTTATAGTCAGTAATCTTAAATAATTTATTTTATTTCAACAAAACCAGTTTTTGTAGATGTTACCACATGACGTACATTTTCTAAGTTGAACTGACAAGACTTTTTTTTTCAGTGTCATATCATTAAATTAGCATTATACATTTTTATTTGCTTATGCATAACATGCATAAAATATGCAGAAGTGCAAAAACTGTTTTATTTATGCATTTATGCATATTTTATGCATTTATGCATAATTATGCATAGCTAAAATTAAAAAATAAAGGCTTATAAAAACATTCTGTGTTTTTTTGCGGTCTCAGGGACACATGGCAGGTGTGGAGACTTTGGTTATCAGTCAGTGAATTGAAAACCTTGCCTTCACACACACACACACACACACACACACACACACTTCCTCCTGCATTGAATGCACAGCTGTGGTGCGTATCCATGTGGAAGAGC
>CM077180.1:2159809-2227309 GCA_039654105.1 Coreius guichenoti | reverse complement strand
TGTGTATCCTGACAACAGAGTGAGTGACAGCGTCACTGCATGTTAAATCCTCTCAGCTTTTCAATTAAAACATCACGTCTTGACCCTGAGCTCATCAACGTCACTCACTTTAACTTCATTTACAGGCTCAGCCTCATTGACCTGCCAAACTCATGCAGATGATTCAAATTGGCGCTTTTAGATCTTTAGAGGTTATTCATTAGCATTTGAAGATCTGTTTGAGATGTGCTTCATATTTAAACTTACAGAAGCATAAAAATACTTTAAGTTTCGGGTCGGTAAGATTTTAAAACGTTTTTGAAAGAAGTCTCTTCTGCTCACCAAGGCTGCATTTATTAGATCAAAATACAGTAAAAATTATGAAATATTATTATTTTGAACTTCGCTTGACTTGTTTCCATATTACACTGACAAAACCAGTCTCATGGTACACAATATCATGGTATTTTTGTAGGTAAAACACTGAAATATTATAGTACATGAATTTCAGTACCATGATAAATACCTTCTGACACCATGATGTTCTGTAAAGATCTTGATTCGAGGTTATTTTGCACAAAATTAATTTCCTTAATCAGTATTTTGGTCTTATTTTACAATAAAAACAAAATGCATTGACTCGTGGATGTAGTTGCATGTTTACAGCTTGTTTTTGTTTGAGAAGGATTTCACACATTCACACACACTCACACACACACTTAGATGCACATTTGCATGATTAAGTGAAGGAAACAGTTATTGACATACTGATGATAACAGTAATATCCACTAACAGGAAACTGCTTGTGCAAAAGCTCTTGGCATCCGGGGTGTGTGTGTGTGTGTGTGTGTGATGACTAAAGTCACTGTCCTTTGGCTCATCGGAAGCATCTGCTCATTGAATTGCTGCCCTTCTGACCTCTGTGGGACTAATTGATTGGCCGGGTTATCAATCACTCAACGGCTGCTCTGATTGGCTCATTCTGCTTGGTTTTAGAAACACAGAGATCAAGCCGACTCCATAAGAGTCTGTTGAAATGCTAATGTGTGATATAAGCAGGGTCTCCAGTCCCGTTTCCCTGTCCCAGGCCTGATGCTGAACGTGTGGGAGAACAAACACTCAGTCCAGATGTACAACAGGCCGTCCACGATCTGGACTAAATCTTAACATATCTGACACTAATGGAGACTGACACATGAATTCTGTAGCATGTAAATACCATGGTAAAGCAAACAGTACCACGGTGTATCAAAGTACCAGCTGATACTTATCAGTGTTGTTTTTGTTAACTTTTTTTAAATTTTAAAATGGCTAAAATAAAATAAAATATAAATATTAGATGCATAAGTTAAAGCTGAAGAACTAAAATTAAATTACAAAAATTAAAACTGAAATAAAAATAAAGTTAAATATAATTATTATCATACAAAGCATGTAACAAAATAACTAAAACTAACTAAAAATAGTTAAAAAGACATATTTAAAAAATAATAAAAAATGATAACACATCAAAATTACTAAAACTAAACTTAAAGTTAAATAGACATATTTAAAAAAAATAATAATAAATACATATTTAAAAAATAATAATAAAAATGATAAACGCACATATCAAAATGACCAAATCTTAAACTAAAAATAGTTTAAAAAACATATTTAAAAAAAATTATAAAAATGATAAACGCACATATCAAAATGACTAAAACTTAAACTAAAAATAGTTCAAAAGACATTTAAAAAAGAACAATAAAAATGATAAAGGCACATAATCAAAATTACCAAATCTTAAGCTAAAAATAAAGTTAAAAAGACATATTTAAAAAAAATAATAATAATAATAATAATGATAAAAGCACATATCAAAATTACTAAAACTTAAATTAAAAATGAAAGCAAATTCAAAATATTAATTAGTACTATAATAGTATATAAATCATACTAAAATTTGACACAAAATACTAACAAAAATCTACTGTACTTTTTACTATTAATTTACCATGGTACTCGTTTAGGAGTATGATGTAAATTCCTTTAATACCATAGTAAATATCAAAAGCACCATGCCTCTGATAGCAGCAAGCGTTGGGTCAAGCTCGTTAGATCTTCTAATTATGAGGCCCTTAAAGACAAAACGTCTGCAGCGAGACTCCTCCAGGGCCCCTGAGGGCCTCCATGAGTGCTGTTCGGGGTCATCGAGCACAAGCCACCCAGCGCTGCGTCTTCACTGGAGCTGATGTCCGACAGACCCTCGGACCACACAGGAGGTCAAAGGTTTTAACGGCAAGTGGGAGTGAAGCGGGACAATGGTGTGATTGAGCGCCGCCGCACACACACCTCCATCACACGCAACAGTAAAACGGTTGTTTTAAGGCTAATCACTCGGATCCGTCGCTGTCTTGATGAGACAAGACGACAGTTAGCGTTGCTTTAGCAGAGATAATGTGGAACTTCCTGCCTTCAGCGTTACTCAAAAGCTGCTCGATGTGTGTGTGTGTGTGACATGACCGCATCATATTCATATACAACAATACTATGATTTTGTAGGTGCTGTTTTTATATACGTCTTTTTTAATGTATGTTTCTTTTCCCCTCTATTTCAATGTTTTTTATTTGTATGTTCTTGTAAAGCGCTTTGGAACTTTTAAAGGCGCTATAAAAAATAAAGTTTATTATTATTATAAAAAATATAAAATATATTATATTATTATTATAAAATATTATTTTAAAAAAAAAAATCATTAAATAAACATTACCTGAAATAAAATAAAATATTTTTATTTAAAAATATTTCCGCTATAGTTGCCAAGGCAATATTTATTATTTTAGTTTAGTTTAAGTTGAAGCACTAAAATAACTAAAACTAGAGACTAATAAAAAAGCACACAACAAAATTACTCAAATTAAATTGAAAACACAATTTATAAAATAAAATTTAAATCAAAATATCAATGATACTAAAATAAAGATATACACTACTGTTCAAAGGTTTGACACTTAAAGTAGAAATTGATACTTTTATTCAGCAAGGACATTAAATTGATCAAATATGCATTTTTTTGAATGATTTGTGAAGGATCATGTGACACTGAAGACTGGAGTAATGATGATAAATTCAGCTTTGATCACAGGAATAAATTACACTTTACTATATATTCACATAGAGAACAGCTGTTCTAAATTGTAATAATATTTCACTATTTTTACTGTATTTTTGATCAAATAAATGCAGCATTGGTGAGCAGAAGAGACTTCTTTCTAAAAAGCTTATTATGAACTGATCCCATCACTCTACTAAAGTACAGTAAATGTCTTAAGCAAAGTAATGAAGTAAAACACTAGAGATGGTGATAAAATGTGATTTCAGCACTAGTTTGATTCCAGTCCAAAGCTCTGAGCTTGTACAGAAAAGCAGACAGCAAGTCTACAGGGAAAAAAGAAATAAAATCACCCACACACACACACACACACAGTGCTGTCAGTATGACGGTGTGCAGTCATCCTCAGGCTGTAGATTGTGTTAAAGTGACACACAGCAGACCTGCAGAAACACACACCGCTCAGAGACGGACGTCAGTCCCAAATCACAATGTGACCGAATCTAGAGTTTCAAAAGAACTGGGATGAACTCAAACATGATTTATAGCTCTATATTCTCGCTGGATGACATAATCCTGAGGGATTTTGCATCGAGTCTCCTGAGCAACATCACGTCCAGGTGACATAAAGCTTTCTTAATCTTTTAATTTCTAATTGTTTCATTGATTGATCTGTATCTCTGAACGATCTGTTTCCTGCGTGAGAGTCAGCTGGAGTTAAACGAGGGTTAGTTCAATGAAGCAACAGCTCAAACTCTCTCCTCCGTCTGCATCTCAGCTCATCACACCTGAAGCTTCTGCCACGTGGACCCACAAAACCATCACACTTGACTCACCATGAAGGATTTTTATAGAGATTACACTCGCAAAAGAGCAGTTCTAGATGATGAAATATTCTAGAGTGGAGCAGAAACACTTTCCATGATGTTATTCATTTCCACTGACCTCTTTAAAGCCCCAAATCACCATTTCAAAATTCCCTGATTATTCCAGTTTTTCCATGACAGTGAGAACATGAATCATATACATATATATATATATTAGTGCTGTCAAGCGATTAATCACATCCAAAATAAAAGTTTGTGTTTACATAATATATGTGTGTACTGTGTATAATTATTATGTATATATAAATACACACATGCATGTATATATTTATTTGTTATATTTATATATAAAATATTTATATTATATTATATAAATATATATACACAGTATATGTATGCAAATATTTCTTATATATATATATATAAAATGTATTTTATAAATATATTTTATTTTGGATGCGATTAATCGCTTGACAGCCCTAATATATATATATATATATAAACAAACAAATAAAAAACAACATAACAAATCTATAAAGTAAATCTGCATACATTTAACCCCATTCATATTATTGTAATTTTAATCATATAGTATTATAATAATAATACGGCATATATATTAATAATATAACACATTAATGTAATAATTTAGATGCACTAACCAGATGGACTATGAGAGAAGTGCATGTGTGTATTTTTAAACCATTACCAAATTTTATATGATACCACGGTACTGAATGATTACATATTCATTACTGCCAGATGATTAAATCAAAAAGTAATAACTCTTCCTGTGAAGAAAGAGCTATGGAAGTACCATAGTAAAGTGATGGTATATTTGATATAAACCATGCCAGTGAAATGCATGTGCCATGTTATTTACAATGCAAAGCACTGCAAGATGCTTCCATGGTACTTCTTATAATAAATCATAATGGTTTCCCATGGCATATTTTCAAACACCAAGTTCTCCATAGACCCTTTAAACCACACTATTACTATAGTATTACTATGTTGAGGATGTGGTTATTAAGAACCTCATAAATGCCATTTTAGGAAGAACAAACGCAGATGAAGCTCACCTCCTCTCTCTGATAGTCCTCTCCTGCTTGTGTCTTATTCCAAACAATGTAAATCACTCTGGTTTAGCTGGCCGCTCGTTCATATGTGAGGCATGTGTCTGAAACTCTCTCACATATGTGAGCGCTGCAGTCCGAGTCCTTCCCACCGCCAGCGAGGCACAGATGGACTCCAGATGGGTTATGGGATTTAGAAAGTCTTCCACGCCTCCCTCCCTCTCTCTCTCTCTCTCTCTCTCTCTGTCTGCAGAGCTGATGTCACTGCCCAAGTCACGCCCACTGTATGGCTCCTGGCCAATCAGCCGCTGCTCTATTCAATACATTAAACTAGAGGAGGCTCATTAACATAACTAACTGCTCTGGCACTCAAAGGCTAAACAAAGTGCATGCCAGATGAAGGGAGGGGGTAGTTACCCATAACACCTCACACTGTGTGTGTCGTTGCTATAGTCTGAATTATTCAACATCTCGCGCTGTTCACATGCAAAAAGTGCTGTTTTATTGCTCAAAGATTGCTCTCTTATAGCTCATGAGACCTAATTGATGTCACATGTTTCTTGTAAAATTGCTCAGGAGAAATCATGTGTTGATGTAAGAGCAAAGAGCTGTGTGTGTGTGTGTGAGTGAGTGTGTGTAAATGAGTGTGTGTGTGTGTGAGTGTGTGTGTGAGTGTCTGTGTGAGTGAGTGAATGAGTGTGTGTGTTTCTGTGTGTGCGCGTGTGTGAATGAGACAGTCTGTGTGTGAGTGTGTGTGAGTGAGTGTGTGTGAGTGAGTGTTTGAGTGAGTGTGAGCATGTGTGAGTGTGTGTGTATGAGAGAGTCTGTGTGTGAGTCAGTGTGATTGTGTGTGTGTCTGTGTGTGAGAGTGTGTGTGTGTGTGTGTAAGTGAGTGTGTGTGTGTGTGAGTGTCTGTGTGAGTGAGTGTGAGTGTGTGTAAGTGAGTGTGTGTGTGTGAGTGTCTGTGTGAGTGAATGAGTGTGTGTGTGTGTCTGTGAGCATGTGTGAATGAGAGTCTATGTGTGAGTGAGTGTTTGAGTGTGTGTTTGAGTGTGTGTGAGCATGTGTGAGTGTGTGTGTATGAGAGAGTCTGTGTGTGAGTCAGTGTGATTGTGTGTGTGTGTGTCTGTGTGTGAGAGTGTGTGTGTGTCTGTGTGTGAAAGTGTGTGTGTGTCTGTATGGGAGAGTGTGTGTGAGTGTGTGTGTATGAGAGAGTGTGTGTGAGTCAGTGTGATTGTGTGTGTGGTTGTGTGTGAGAGTGTGTGTGTGAGTGTGTGTGTGTGTCTGTGTGTGAAAGTGTGTGTGTGTGTGTGTGTCTGTATGAGAGAGTGTGTGTGAGTGTGTGTGTATGAGAGAGTCTGTGTGTGAGTCAGTGTGAGTGTGTGTGTCTGTCTGTGTGTGTGTGTGTGAGTGTGTGTGTGTGTGTGTGTGTGTATGAGAGAGTGTGTGTGTGAGAGTGAGTGTGTGTTTTATATTTGGTAATATGTTTATTTGTTTGTTTGTTTGATGGGACAGATATTGTAAACTTTCCCTAAACAAAGAAAAAAAAAGCAGCCAAACCGAGTGATTATTAATAAACCCTTCATGTGCACGTCAGATCATTTTCTTTTCACCTGGGGCAAGGGAGGCGAAGTTTAATAAAATCTGACGTTTAATAAGAAACATTATCTACAATATGGTGTCATGTGACACATGCTCTCTATCTCCTTCTCCATCTACTTCAAGACAAATAAACAGAGCCCTGACCAGCGGCCAATCTCTCCTCCTGTCCAAAAAAGAAAGTCAAAAATGCATGACCTCACTCTCAGAGACTTCTCAAGCCTTTGGCATCACAGAGAGAGAGAACGAAACACGATACGAGCAGGAATAACAAGAATTTTCATGTTTAGAAACATCATGTTTAGCGAAAGAGCGATACATTTAACAGAATATCACTCAGAATACTCATAACAGAAATCATCATTCAGCCTAAATCAACTGATTTTGGTGATTTTTGAGATTTTTAAAGTAAATATAATGTAAAAATAAATAAAAAATAGTACCTAAATTAAATATATGTGAGTACATAAAATATATTTATTTTATATATTATATACTGTTTATTTAAATTGAATATATATATATTTTTTTTAAAAAATATATATATATACATACTGTATATGATAGTACATAAAATATATTTATTTTATATATATATTATATATATTACATATTGTTTATTTAAATTGAATATATTAAAAATATATATATATATATTAGTGCTGGGCAATCGATTAATCGCATCCAAAATAAAGGTTTGCGTTTACATAATACATGTGTGTGTACTTTGTATACTTATTATGTATATATAAATACACACGCATGCATGTATATATTTAAGAAAAATATGTTATATTTATATATAAAATATTTATATTTCTATATAAGATGAATTATATAAATATATATACAGTATATACATGCAAATATTTCTTAAATATATATATGCACGTGTGTGTATTTATATATACATAATAATTATACACAGTACACACACGTATTATGTAAACACAAACTTTTGGATGCAATTAATAGTGATTAATCGATTGCCCAGCACTAATATATATATACTGTATATGATAGTACATAAAATATATTTATATTATATATTATATATATTATTTAAATTTAATATAGTAAAAAAATTATATATATACAGTCTGTGGTGTCAAAGGTCACACTTCAGCTAAACATGCTCAGGTCAAAGTGTCTGAATCATTTTGCTCCCAAATTTTTTATCAATTTTACTGGTAGTCACTGTATGAAGAATTTTTGGGTATAATATGTCACAGTTTACAACTATAGTGTCCTGCACACACTAGTGAAAAATTATATCTGGTGTCTGAATCATTTTTGGTTTGACTGTATATATATATATATATATATATAAGATCTGCATGACAAACACAGAAAACTAATGCTGATCAGTATTAACTCAACACTAGCCCATCATATGCTGTTTATCATAAACATTGCATGTATAGAGTGAGTAAAAATCAAACCGCGACGTAAAACCTGTTGCTTGTGTACAAACAGTGATCTGTGCTCTTTAGGGAGCGTGTTTGGGCTGCTACTTGAGTTAATGAGCATTAACACCAGCTCCCTTCATTTGCATGTAAATGCATCTATAAAGCTCGGCTTAAACAAAAAAACGACTTTCTGCTCAGAAATGCATCTGAAAGGAGTGTGTGGCCATTACACCACATATGGAGACGCCACAGAAGGTCTGTTTCCAATGAAAAACCCTGTGTGTGTGCTGGGAATGACAGAAGACTAGCTCTGTTCTAAAGTGTGCTGCCTACCTAGAGAGCATTTTAAGGCAACAAACAACACAAAAGCTCACGCTTTCTTCTAAAATGCCTTATTTTAGCCATTATATTGCATTATACTTCAAGATAAAGGCAATACCAAAATGCACAGGGACAAACTGTGTGGAAAAACATCTAAGATAGCAGACAAAGCAAGGGAATTGTAATATATTTAGACAAAGATAGCTCTAATCTTGACTATTTTACCTAATAATTGTATGTGCTGTGACTTTTTCTGTGCTTATTAGGAGTATTATGTTGACATACTAAACTAACAACACAAATATCAATATATTTGACTCCGAAACAGCATCAACTTTTACATACTCTTAAAAATAAAGGTTCTTTATCGGTTCCATGAAGAACCTTTAACATTCATGGAATCTTTCCAGTTTCTTTATAACGTAAAGGTTCTTCACACTAAGAAAAAAATGGTTCTTTTAAGAACTGTTCATTGAAAATGTTCTTTTTGGAACCAAAAATGGAAAAAAAAACCTTTTGTAACCTTTATTGAGAGCACATGTAAAGCGAACGAGTCACATTGTTTCATTCTAGGTGAAAATGTTCTTTTAAACACATTATAAAGAGCACAGGAGCCTGTTTCTATCCAAAGCGTTACAATCCTTCAACTCCATCTGCAAGACGTTTCCTCCATCTGTGGACGTAACGCAGCAGGGCGACAGATGTGAACACACTCGTCCTGAACTCACTCACACACACACACACACACACGCAGTTCCAAATCCACATCCAATCTCCTCCACACCAAAATCTCTTTCCAAGCACTTCTCTGCGTCCGTCAGTCTCTCTCTCTCTCTGTTTGTAGTGGCATTCCTGCTCGGCTCTCGGCTCCAGCGTGTCTGGCCGCGCTGCACGCCTGGGAGCCATTAGTTTAAGTAAAGCCTGACACACACACACTCGACTCCTCTTACAAGACATACAGACAGAGTGTGTTTGTATGTAAGTGAGCAGACGTGTGTGAAAGAGTTTTGTGTGTGTGTTTACTTATAGTTTGGGGACCAAATTGTCCCCAGAAGTGAGTTAAATCTGACTAAACCTCCCGTTGGGGTCATCCGGGAATGTACTCGATTCAAATCAGTGAGCAGCGAGTGATTTTCTCATTGTCTTTTGTTGTTTGATTAGCATTAATGACAAAGACGGCAGCAGGAATATTAGGCTGCTGTCACTTTAAGAGCGAATGCACAGATCCAATATACTGATACACATGCGTTTTCTTTCTCAACTGTTTACATTCATTTAAAGGGGTGGTTTATAATGATTTCACTTTTTTAACTTTAGTGAGTGTGTAATGTTGCTGTTTGAGCATAAACAACATCTGCAAAGTTACGACGCTCAGAGTTCAAAGCAAAGGGAGATATTTTCTTTTACAGAAATCCCTTTTTAAGGACTACAACAAACGGCAACAAGCTTCTTCATGGGTTAGTGACATCACTAACCCTAAAATTTACATAAACCCCGCCCCCGGGAACACGCAACAAAGGCCATGTTGAGAAGAGGAAGAGTTGTTGTAGTCGAGCACATTTGGGAGTCGCTCAAGCAGTACGAACACATGCAATAGCATGTCATAAAAGCAAGATGACAACATAAGTTATAACCGTAATTAAACTAAACTATCCCTGTTCTATCCTCATGCGGCAGTTATTCTCTGGCTCTGTGCATCTCACAACAGTTCCCACACAAGCGATTTATAGATTATCATGACAGAATATGCTAATCAATGACTTGAAGATAGTTAACTCATAAATTCATCAACTAACCATTCAGAAACGTCCTGTCTCATTCTACATGTCACTTCTTCTTGAGTCTCTCCATCATTGTCCGACTCTGGTTTGAACATAAAAGGCTGAACAGTTTCGGACATTTTCAGTGTGTGTCTGCGTGAGGTAATCAGAGCTGCTAACATGAGCTCTTGAAGCTCCGCCCTCTTCCTGAAAGGGGGCCAGGAGCAGCAGCTCATTTGCATTTAAAGGGACACACACAAAAACAGCACATTTTTGCTCACCCTCAAAAAGTGACAATTTTAACATGCTATAAAAAATTATCTTTGGGGTATTTTGAACTTCACATACACACTCTGGGGACATCAGAGACTTATATACATCTTGCAAAAAGGGGCATTATAGGATCCCTTTAAGGCATTAATGACTGTGTTTATGAGGGTACTCGCAAAGATGGGCATTTTGACACATAAGTGTCTGTATTTGACCGTTGAATCTCAATTAGGTGTCAGAAAGAACTCAGTTCAGTACTCACACGCTCTATGTGCATATAGAGAAATTAGTTTTCTTTCGCTGCATATTGTACTTCAACAGTTTTAAATGGCAATGCTTAAAAATGCATGCAAATAAGCTTTCGTGAGGGCAGCACGGCAACGTATATTTTGGCTATAGTCCAAAATCTCTACCGGTTGACATATTTCTACCGGTTAATCATGTCTGCCGGTATATCGCCCACCCCGAATTACTATCATTTAATATTTTTAGCCATGCAGTATTGTGTGCAGTATTCAGTGCTTGTTTTGAAACAGTGTTCAAACCCTCCCCCAAACCCTTCAGCTACTGTCACACTATACTGGCTTAGTGTAGCTAAGTTAGTACCGGTAGTTAGTTACTCCCCAACACCGGTGCGTCTGTCCGAGTGCATGTGCACGAGTCTGCACTTACAATTTATGAGCGGTGGGTCACACTCTCTCTTGGCAACATTACCCTAAAGTTTCCACTTTGGGAGCCAAGAAGAGAGACGACACACACACTTCTCTGTTAAACAGACATAATGACCATCAAATGACCAGTATACACACATCAACCCCGCCATTCTCAGAATCTAAAACATGATCTAACCATCATATTTGTTCATGCATGTAAATAATTAATGTTATTATGTTTGTCCCTCAGAACCAATTAGTAAAATACAAGCTGTTTGATGCTCAATCAGATGGCAAAATGGAAGTGAATAATGTGCAGTATATACTGCCAAGTACACAGTAAAAAACGATTTTTCAAAGTAAATAAAACTAAGATTATTGGAGTGTGTTTTACAAGAAAATACTATTCTTTCTACTTCAAAATTTCCATTTAATTCAGTGTTAATTGCTATTTCTGCATAATTATTTGTGAAATTATTTGTGAAAATTGTTTTGCTTATCAGCGTTGTCAGTGTATAAAAAAAATTGTATATGAAACAATATGAAGTATTCAACAGTAAATGTTTAAATAACAGTATTATGCTGTCATATGACCTCAAGATGCTGCATAATTCAGAAATCTTGGAAATAAAATGGTTCTTCTGCATTTTCTGCATGTCATATTTAACACATTAATCTTTTATTATTTTGCAAAAAATTAGGAATTAACATTTTGGCCGATACCGATAATTCTATATTTTTGAAAGCGATAATCGTTATATTGGCCGATAAATCTAAATCAAAAATTTTTGAGAGCCTGATTACAAAAATAAAAATATCACCATTAAATGCCAAGTTCTCATTATCATTTTATGTAGCTCATATGACAGACTTGTGCTGTGCATGTTGCACTTAACCCTCATCTGTCAATTTTTATAATATTTTTTCAGTTTTATTTTATTTACCTTTAAATTACTAGATTTTATTAATAAATAATACCATTCAAGCACATTCTTTCAACTTAAATTCAAAATAACTCAACATTTCATGCATAACCCTTTTAATTCAGCTCAGAATATCTCACATTGGGTGTCTTTGCCGACTTCTTGTGTAAAAATAATAATATAAGATGATATTTCATGACTCTTGCCACTAGATGGCCTTATAGCTCTATATGGAGCGGATGTGCTGTTCCGCTGGGTCCTAAAGTCAGTTTCTCTTCAGAATGCATTCAGATACACATGTAGACATTATAAAATCATTTTTTGGTAAAGTTTAGTTTTAATTTTGAGCATTTTTAGGATTTTCTATGTGTACTATGTGCATTCCATTAATTCCAAAGGGGGTCAAATTGACCCGCGAGGGACTGATTTGTTACTTTTTTAAATTTCAAACACATAAACTCCTCAGATCCAGTCAATTTTTTAATGTATTCGTGGTTCAAGTGCGACAAAAGTCCTAAAGTATTGGACCACTCCAATGAACTTTTCTTTTTTTCAAAAATTCATTTTTTGGTTCAGGTTTTTTAAGTGATTCCAATCATATTTCAAGCAATTTAAAACCATCAAGACGTCTCTGAAGGAAATAATCCATTATTTATATCGGCCGATATATCGTGCATCCCTACTAAAAATGTCCAAGAGCAGCAGGCCAGGCATCAGCTCTTCATCTGACATGAACCTTGTGAAGGTTTATCTGAATTCACTGCCTTGTTTTACAAGAGAAGAACTGATGTGAAGTACATCAGACAGAGAAACACACACCGCTCCATACCGAAGAGGTCAAGTCCCAAACGGACGCTCGAGTGTAAACAACCTCCAGACTATATTTAAGAACTCTATATGATCACTTCATTCTGATATAATCACACACAAATAGCTGAAATACAGCGGCTCTAGAACAACACTTCAATGCCATTGCATTGAATACAAAATATCAAAGCAAAACATTTGTTTATTAGACTTTTATAGGATAAAATATTGAACATGAGGGCATAAAATCAACATTCAAATGCATGAGAAACCGAGTTATTTTTAACTTAGTTTTCTAGTGCAATGACATTCACACATTTGTAAGTGTGATTTGCACTTTCTGAGGCCGTTGCATAATGAAAGTAGGACATAGGCAGTGACCTTGAGCCTGATTTGGAGGTGTATGTATCAGATCCAAGTTGTGCTATTGAAATTAAATGCATCCGGAATCTCATCCGAGTGGGATGAAAGCATGGAAGAGATAACACGGCGGGAATGGGGAGACACAAAGAGCTGTGTGTTGGGCCTTTATGTGTGGGAACGAAATCTAAGACACAAGATGAGAGAAAGAGAGTCGATGAAAGAGACTGTGTTCGGACTGGAATAGCTGCTAAATTCTGTTTCAAAAATGCATAAAAATAATATGTGAAACTGTATTTAGCAGGTCAAATATGCTTGGAATACTGATTACATGTAATCTGGATTACGTAATCCGATTCCAACAGTTAGTACTTGTAATCAGATTATATTACAAATTACAGACTGTTACAATTTACAGTTACTTTTTTACATGATTACATATTCATGCAAAGCCAGTAAATATTCATAACTTATTCTCCCTAATTCTTCTACTTATATACATACATATGCATGCAAAAATATTGCATTTGGAAATATATATATATATATTGCATGTATCATAAATAGTGAGTGGTAGAAAAACATCTTAAAACAGGATAAAAGTCTGTATCTCTTGTTCTCCTCCACCACACCTGTGTTTATTCTGAATCCTCAGTCCATTTTTGGCCTCAAGGCATGAGAGCAGCTGTGTTATTGGCACAAACACACACACGCACACACACACTTAGAGCCACACACACCTGTGTTTGCAGGTGGTTCAGATGGAGTATGTATAGAGAACACCTGGAGAGAAAGAGACAGAAAGAGAGAGACAGAAAGAGAGCACCCATGGGGCTTTTTACAATGTAAACCAAGGACTTAATTATAGTTGTGCAGATAAGAAGGGAAAGGGGATCTCGAGTGTGTGTGTGTGTGTGTGTGTGTGTGTGTGTGTGTGTGTGTGTGTGTGTGTGTGTGTGTGTGTGTGTGTGTGTGTGTGTGTGTGTGTGTGTGTGTGTGTGTGTGTGTGTGTGTGTGTGTGTGTGTGAGCATGCCTTCCCTAAGGTTGGATTGCAGAATCTGTTCTGGCTTGTCAAGACCACCGTTTCCCACAATACCTTTGGCATGTTTACTAGTGCAGGAATGCCTGAATCATTTTGGTGAATCGGTTGTTTCAAACTGTTTGTTTTAATAAACCAGTTCAAAAAATGATTCATCAGTTTCTTTTCATTATCACCGTTTCAAAACCTAATAACCTAACATAATTTACACTGCCTGTCTGTTAAGCTGTTAACAGATATTAACTTAATGCGGTTTAATTTAAGGTAGTATGCTGCCTATGTAGGCAACGATGCAGATCACTAGATTTTGAACAGACAGAATCAGTCGTCTTCACAAATGAATTGTTCAGTATTTTATGATCTAGTTTACTGAAATGAACCGACTCACTGATTCGTTCACTCACTCACATGAGACGTAAACACTGGCCTTACATGATGGAAATCACACTCATATTCATGGGTGAGATATCATTACAGCACTCACAAAAACAGACAAAAATAAAGTGTCTCAGTCACTCTCCCATTCATTCAGAAGCTCTACTGCCAATTCTACAGGAGAAATATAATGGATCATTGAAATATGACACAGACAT
The DNA here is from genome assembly GCA_039654105.1 of Coreius guichenoti. NCBI lineage: Eukaryota > Metazoa > Chordata > Actinopteri > Cypriniformes > Gobionidae > Coreius > Coreius guichenoti. Next base: position 2,212,596 of record CM077180.1, on the reverse strand, counting down.
CCTGTTTAATGCAGCCGTATGGCCTGAAGCATGGGAAACAGTTGGGAATACACACACACACACTCACTTACACACACACACTCTCACACACACACACACACACACATCAGGTCTCAATGTCAACGCTCTGGTCAGTTCTCACAGTCTGGACTGAAGGCGATTTTTATCCCCTTTTTTTTAAATAGTCAATCGGCCACAAAACAGCTGGATTTCCCATCAGCCCGAGAGCGAGAGAGAGAGAGAGAGAGTGTGAGAGAGAGAGAGAGAGAGAGAGAGAGAGAGAGAGAGAGAGAGAGAGAGAGAGAGAGAGAGAGAGAGAGAGAGAGAGAGAGAGAGAGAGAGTGAGTGTGTGTGAGAGAGAGAGAGACAGAGAAAGAGAGAGAGAGAAATTGGGACAGAAGAGACAGGGAGAAAGGAAAACATGTATAACTATAGTATAATGTAATGTAAACCGCTGGATTAATTTTCATTTTTAAATTGCATGTATGTGGGAATCTCACAAGAACTTGTCAAGAATATTTCAAAGATATATTGTAAAAATATTAATATTTCACACCAAAACTTTTTGCATAAATAAAATCAAAATGCTAAAAAATCTCATTACTGTGATGCAAAAAAATATTATTTTAATTGTACACTTGTATAAGTATACATAATGGCATTATTTGTTTTATTAAATTTAATTAATTACAATATTACAATAATGAGAATGAGATTTGTTTTGTTTTTTGCAATATGGTAATACAAATTTGGGCAAGAGAAATGTATTTTATTGTCATTAAAATAATGTTACAATGCAAATCTTAATGGTCCTAAAAATAGATTTTCTTTATGCAAAACAATTTCTTTTTGAGGTGAAATAGTACCTGGATCAAGAGATTCAACAGTGCATCAACGTCTCTAATGGTTTTGCAATGTAAAGCTTCTTGAATCTGAACCAGAGATTACAGAAAGTTCCAGAAAATATTCCTAAACTCCACAGAAATGTGGGTGGAGGGGTCATTCTCAAGCGGTGTGTGTGTGGATGGTGGGGGTCTTAAAAAGCTTTAATGGCATGATAAGCCCCTTTCACAAGCTCTTAAACGCTCCTCCCTCTGATAGACTCCTCAATGACTGCCGTCTTTGTCCCTCTTTAAACTCCCACCGGTGCAGAAAGAAGCAGAAAGTTCAGAGCACGATCACCCGTCCCGAAATAATCCCACCACTCACGTGCGGGAGGAGAAAGACTCCAAACCCTCCAAACTTCGAGTGCTTTGTTTTCGCAACAGGCAGATCAGCTGATAACCATCAGCCCCTGCAGACGATTGCAGAACAATTCAAAAGACAACAAAACGCATCGCTGCCTGAGGAATCTGTTGTCGAAACTGCAGAAAAAGTCTTTAATGGGATAGTTCACGGAAAAACATTTGTTTTGTTGTCATTTACACACCGTCGGTTTCTTTCATGGAACACAAAAGAAGATTTGTTTCATTGAACAAACACAAAAAAAGCAATTGGTGACAACTGAATTAGAAAAAAACCCCATATGATTAGTAAGCGATATTCCAAGTATTCATACGATAGTTTTATGTGAATAATCTGAACAAATCTTGCATGAAACCAAGATATCAAAACTCATTTGCTTGAGCACATTCAAACATGGTGCTTCAAAATGCATCATGGTTTAATGTCAGTGAAGTCCAACACCATAAAGTGCTGCAGGGGTGACGTATTTTTGTAGACCAAAACCCGAAAAATTAGCATTTTAGTACTTCTGTTCAAACGTGCTGCGTAACACGAGAATGAATCTCATTGGTTCTTGAGGAAGCTCAAACGTGCTGCGTAACACGAGAACGAACCTCATTGGTTCCTGCTGAAGCTCAAACGTGCTGCGTAACACGAGAACGAACCTCATTGGTTCCTGCTGAAGCTCAAACGTGATGCGTAACACGAGAATGAACCTCATTGGTTCCTGCTGAAGCTCAAACGTGCTGCGTAACACAAGAATGAACCTCATTGGTTCTTGCTAAAGCTCAAACGTGCTGCGTAACACAAGAATGAACCTCATTGGTTCCTGCTGAAGCTCAAACGTGCTGCGTAACACGAGAATGAACCTCATTGGTTCCTGCTGAAGCTCAAACGTGCTGCGTAACACAAGAATGAACCTCATTGGTTCTTGCTAAAGCTCAAACGTGCTGCGTAACACGAGAATGAACGTCATTGGTTCCTGCTGAAGCTCAAACGTGCTGAGTAACACAAGAATGAACCTCATTGGTTCTTGCTAAAGCTCAAACGTGCTGCGTAACACAAGAATGAACCTCATTGGTTCCTGCTGAAGCTCAAACGTGCTGCGTAACACAAGAATGAACCTCATTGGTTCCTGCTGAAGCTCAAACGTGCTGCGTAACACAAGAATGAACCTCATTGGTTCTTGCTAAAGCTCAAACGTGCTGCGTAACATGAGAATGAACCTCATTGGTTCTTGAGGAAGCTCAAACGTGCTGCGTAACATGAGAATGAGCCTCATTGGTTCTTGCTGAAGCTCAAACGTGCTGCGTAACACAAGAATGAACCTCATTGGTTCTTGCTAAAGCTCAAACGTGCTGCGTAACACAAGAATGAACCTCATTGGTTCTTGCTGAAGCTCAAACGTGCTGCGTAACACAAGAATGAACCTCATTGGTTCTTGCTAAAGCTCAAACGTGCTGCGTAACACAAGAATGAACCTCATTGGTTCCTGCTGAAGCTCAAACGTGCTGCGTAACACAAGAATGAACCTCATTGGTTCCTGCTGAAGCTCAAACGTGCTGCGTAACACAAGAATGAACCTCATTGGTTCTTGCTAAAGCTCAAACGTGCTGCGTAACATGAGAATGAACCTCATTGGTTCTTGAGGAAGCTCAAACGTGCTCCGTAACATGAGAATGAACCTCATTGGTTCTTGAGGAAGCTCAAACGTGCTGCGTAACAAGAGATTGAACCTCATTGGTTCTTGAGGAAGCTCAAACGTGCTGCGTAACACGAGAATGAACCTCATTGGTTCTTGCTTGAGATTCCGTTTACCATATCTGATGTGTGAGTTGATGAATGTTTATATGTGAATAAAAGCCTAAATTCAATCTGTTCATCCTATAAAGCAATCATGTTTCTCAGAAAATTTGGACTAAACCGCTCAATTCATATGGATTAGTTTTACGATCTCTTTATGAACTTTTTGAAGTGTCAAAGTGTCAGTTGCGTAGCTGTCAATGGAGGGACAGAAATCTCTCAGATTTCATCAAAAATATCTTCATTTGTGTTCCAAAGATGAACGAAAGTCTTACGGGTTTGGAACGACATGAGGGTGAGTAAATGGAAAAATCCTATTGGTTTTTTGTCGAGTGAACCAGGGTAATCCAAATTTACGGGTTGGTCTACAAAAATACATCATCAATTCAGTCACAGTGCTCTATTGGGTCTCACGTGTCTCGTAACCAATGCGACACAATGGAATACACATGAGTCTAAATGAGATTCAAGAGCAAGAGGGCAAGATTTTGTGCAGCAGGACTTTAGAGCAAGTAAATAATGACTAAGCGATGAGACTTTTCATTTTTAGGCTAAATGAAGTGTATCAAAACACAGTTGTCAACACGTGAGGTTAATATTCATGATGGCCGCAATCAGCAGCATATAAGGAAATCTGAAATGGACCTTTCTAAACGGGGTCAGAGGCCCGACTCCAGGCGGTCCAGTCCTGTAATAATCCTTGTCTCATTCTGGGCAACAGTCGCTCGTTGGTGGTGAGAGAACTATTCGCTGTGGAGCCTCGACATCTGGATTCAATCTTCCACAGCCTGTCCGCGCAGCGGTGGGCGACGAGAAACATCTGGTGGAGCTGATGTCAATTACTGCGTTGTGTTTCCCTTCCGAGATAATGCATCCAACACACACAAGCGCGTACACGCTCCCACAAAAACGGCCTGCTGAGCAGCTAAACACAACAACGGGGTCAATGACATCCACATACACACACTAAGAATCATATTTAACTTTATCAGAGGACGTTTGACATCTTCAGCATTTGTTTTAACATTGCAACCACATACAGATGCAAAAGTGCATGTTAGGTCTGTCTGATATACTAGCATTTGCAGTTGGGTGCATTGAGCATCCATTTTATTATGGCTGGGACTCAAAGGGTTTGGTAAATTGCTAATAGGACGCAGCTCTCAGCAGCTTTAAGAGGAGAACCATGAAGCCAAAGCGGGCCAAGATTGCCTCGTTTAAACACTTACAGCTGCTAAAACCAAAGTGGAGACCCATGCTTCATTCCCCACTCTTCTTACTCTCTCTTTCTGACGTGCACAAACTCTCCCACGCGACCGAACCGGAGCGCCATGTTGCCAGCGCTGGAGACCCCGACAGCAAGAGCCAAGAGCAATTAAAGTGCTAATTCAAACCTGAAGGGCTCTTTTGTCCTGTGTTTCCTTTCTTCAAGTCAGAGGATCGGAATCTAACCACCCCAACACACACACACACAAACTTCCCGTCTTTCAAGAGCTCCAGCCAAAGCTGAAGGGGAAAATTACACCAAAGTTCTAAAGCTTCATGTTTCCAAATGGATCTGCACCAAAAACTCACGAGAGGCTCATTAAAGAGGGATGTACATATTTAAGTTCCCAGGATGCTGGAAAAAAAACGTATATTTGATGTTTTGGAAATGGTCCGTTGCACTTAAAAAAAGTTTGGTTTGTTGGACATGTACCAGAGTATTAGCAAGTTTTCTAGACATTTACCATGGTATTTTGGGATTGGAATACCGTGCTACATGGGTTTCAGTACAATGGTATATTTCAATGGTTTTACCATCTGAAACAATTAATAAATACTATAATAGTATATGAATAGTACTAAATGGTAATACTATGGTACTTTGAGATATACCATGGTACTGAAATTTATGTGCATTGACATGGTACTTTCAAAATACAATGGTACATGTTTTTTGTAATGGACACAGGCAATGTGATATCCACTCTCATGACTAGTCAATCGCCAACCCTCATCTAACTAAAGCCCATCACGCCCTCAAGTGGTCAAAATGATCATCACATGATCTTCAACATCATCAGCTATTAGATGCATTAGTTATTCATGCCAAAGAAACAAACCCCAGGGGTAAAACAATGGCCTGCGGTCTTCTCGAGCACGAATGACCCTGACAGCGCTGCAGTGGCACCATGACATTTCATTGTAAACACACACACACACACTCCTCCTGTAGATCAGTCCACTGAGCTGCACTGAAGTCCAGATGGTGTGAAACTTTGCAGAAGGGATTAACGCCAAATCCTTCAGTGAGACACAATGAGGGTCCGTCTCAGACCCTCAAAACAGATTAGAGCTGGCTTACCATGCTATACAGACAGCCTGCCCTTACCAAACAGAAACCCTTGTATTAGCATGAAAATATACCATGGTACTTTGATACTGTAGTATGGGAACTACTGGTAACTTTTTACATGCTACATCAGGGCACTTCAGAGAATACCATGATATGACCATCATTTCTGTGTCTAAACAAACAATCATGGGAGTAGCATGGTAACACCACCCTTACAAAAAACTACAGTGATGATATCAAGGTGCTTCATATACCATGGTATTTACCAAGAATACTATAGTAGTACCATGATACTTGGTTTGATCTGCACTCTTACAGAAAAGTATCATGGTTTTTCATACCATAGCAATCTATGGCAATGCCGTGGTATTTTTGGAAATAGCATACCTTATAACTTGCACATTAATTATCACTTTTAGTGATATAAAAATGAAAAGCATGAGATCATTTTACCATTTACTGTAAATATATGAATATGGCCTAACATACTGTGGTATTACTCTCTGACATCATCATAAACATTGTGCAAAATATTGGCAAATGGATAAAAAGAGCACAATGTAATGATATACTAAAGAATAAAGTACCCCTTACTAATACCATAGTTTAAAAAATCCGAAAGCTTCATGAACTGTTGTAAAGGATGTTTCATTTGAATGTATTATGTTACATTTGTTGTGATGTTTCATTTATTTAAGCGTTCTTCAAATGGAACGCAGAAGAACGCGGGAGTTTCGAACGCTCGTGACCCGGAGGCGCTGTTCGTGTGACGCATGCGCAGACTGACTTGCAAATAATATTATTATAATAGCAAAAAACGTTTTGAGTGAACGATACCTTACAATAAAAACAATAGCGACTGTAATTATTGTATACCATGGATGGAAAATTCACCGTACACCACTAAATATGTGTTATTGTCGCTGTAGTGTTGATGTTGATCTTTTTTCTTTTGACACGCTATCACAAAATGCTACAATCAAACACGCACAATCACGCACAGACACTAGTGCACTTACATTGAAACGCGCCCGGGATCCCGACCATCCTGAGCTCTTCTCGCGCGCTCACAGGCTCCAGCCGGTGTGTGTTTAGCGGTTCTGTAGTCCAGTCTTCTCCACTGATAGATCCACGGACTCAGTGTGCGTGCGTGTGTGTGCGTGTGTGTGTGTGATGGGGGTCTGAACACACTGATAGTATCTCTGACATGTTTATTACTGGAGGTGGAGCTACAGAGACTCTGCTTACAATGAACCAGATCACCAGAAACACTGTGGTGATACCATGGTACAGTGATGGTACGTTGATGTATATTATGGTACCCTACTAAATGATTACAGTGTCATATATACCAGGGGTTTTCAAACTTGGTTGACTGTAATCCATTACACCCCTTCCTATCAAAGTTATCTGACATTATCAAGATGAATTTGTTCTGACACAGTTTAACTCTGAGTTCTTGTCATATTTTATTACCATTTTATAAACTAGAGCGAATGAACTGTGATAATGTGAGAAAATGTTGAAGGTATCAGAATAAATTCAGGTTTGACTGTAGATATACACCAAGAAAGGTGAGAAACATTTAGAAATGAAACCGTTAGAATGTTCGGTAGACTTTATCCATTTTTGCTTTGTCTTTTTATTCTCTGAAATTTTCTGGGGACCCCTTAGAACCTTCTGGAGGACCCCAGTTTGAAAACCCCTGATATATACCATAATACATGTTTGAAACCATTGCATCACTTGGGTATTATTTACAGAAAACATGGTAAAACCATGGGACATGTCCAACACAAAACACGTTTCCATATTAAATGTCCTACTCATATAAACAAATACCATGATAATACTATGTTCCTCTGGTTTATATTGATCATGTGAATTTCTGGACCATGGCATATATTAAATATATTAAAGTAGGCTTTATTATTATATTAGAGTGAGGATCACTTGACAAGTGAAATTATACAAGAATAAATATTCCATCCATTTAGTATTATTTATTTACTTTTTTTTTTTTTTTATATACTTATGCAATATGTATTAATATTTTGAATTAGCTTTTATTTTTATATTTTAATTTTTTTATTATTATTTTTTTATTTATTTTCTTTAAATATTTATATTTAGCTTTAGCTTAATTTCAGATTTAGTCATTTTAGTACTTCATAAATGTATTTTTTATAACATTTGTAACATTTCTCATTTTTGTTTATTATTTTTAAATGTAAGTTTTTCAATCTAATATGTATATTTTATTTTATTTGAGCTTTATTAAATTAGTAGAATATTTTTTTTAAAGTATATATATATATATTTAAGCTTTTATTTCAAATAACTAAAACGATTTTTAATAGTTTTAGTTTAAGTTAAAAATAACAACACAGATCTATATAAGCTATATTTTAGAAAATAAATTAGTAGAATATTTTTATATTTTATATATATATATATATTATATTATATAATAATTTCATAATTTTAGTTATTTGAAATAAAAGCTGAAATATATAATAACTAAAATTATTTGAATAGTTTTTAAAGTTATATTTTAGAAAATAAATTATTAGAATATTTTTAAAAAGTTTTAATATATATAACTGAATTATATATTAATATATATTAACTGAATCACACACATTCTCATTTTTGTTTATTATTTTTAAATGTAAGTTTTTCCATCTAATATGCATGTTATCTAATATCTTTTAAAAGTTTTGATGAAATACTATATATATATATAATTTCCCAAAAGAAATAACTTCTTATATTATATTAGTTTTGGCCACATAAAAGTGTAAACATTTATAGGGTTCCTGAGGAGTCTGAGAATGTACTGGTCCCCTGGATTATGAGAAAGTTGACAAAGAAGACATTAACTCATCCCTAAAAATCGGAATTGTTTTCCTCTCGTCTCTGTGTTGATGTGGCACAGGCTAAACTGTGTCCATCCCCGTTGGTGGTGTCTCATAAACAGGATGAGACTGTCTCCCCTCCTCCTGTTGCCTCCCACACGAACACATGCCACTCATTCTTTCCCAGTCCCCTCGCGAGTCGCCACCTGCTCTCAAGCGTGCGGCACAGCTGCTGACCAACAACAACAAATGAACACCCGCCGTCCTGCGGAGAGGAGCCGTGTGGCCGGCCTCCTCTGATTGATGCCCTTCCATAGATGCACAATATAAAATCAAGGGTCATTTAGTGCATGAAGACAGTCAGTATTAGTGCATCATGTTAATGTGATTCTGTACCACTTGAGGAGAACTGACCACCAAAACTCATCAGCTGGTTAGTAAAGAGAGAAGACTTCAATCAGACAGACGGTGTAATAAGTGTGCGGCCGATGAATGCATCACATTTGTGACCCAGCAGGCCTTTGTGATGATAATTTGTAACGGGCAAACGAAGCAGCGTGCGTTATGTCAACAAAGACAGAAATGCGTTAGTCCGAATGGCAGAAGTCGCCCTGCTGATGTGACTCGTGCCAGCGCGTGTGTGTGTGTGTGTGTGTGTGTGATTGACAGCTGGGCTTGTGTCTCTGAGTGTGTGTGTCTTTGTCGCTGCTCTATTTAGTGCATTAGCAGGACTTTGACAATGCAACAGCTTTACATCGCCCCCCTCCGCTCTCATTCTCCTGCTGTTCTGCTCCTGCGCATGTGATTGTGTACCTGCTGTTCTCCTGAGGTCTGAGCAAAGGGCCGGGGTCAGAGGTCAGCAGGCAGACGCCTGGTTAACCCTCCAGGGTAAAGACATCTACACACACACACACACACGTGCCACTTCAAGACATAAGATTATATATGAGCAGATGGACACCAGGGACGGCTTATCGTCCACTTACATACAGCACCTCTTCAGCACAAACACATACATTTACATTTTTATCAGGCAAGCACACACACACACACACATAGACCGGATTTGGGAAAATAGGAAATAAAGTTGTGCTTAAAGTTTTATATTACATTTTACTGCACATACACCAGTGTACATGCTACTATAGTTAGTTAATTAATATCTTGAATTGGCTTTTATTTTTATATTTTCAGTATTTACTAATTTTTAGTATTTTTATTACAATTTAGGTGTAATTTTTTTTCCAGTTTTAGTTTGAGCTCAGTTATTTTATTTTATTTTATTTTCCTTTTTTTATTTTACAGTTTATTATTTTATTTTATTTCACGGTTTATTATTTTATTTTATTTTTTGGTTTATTATTTTATTTTATTTTACGGTTTATTATTTTATTTTATTTTATTATTTTATTTTATTTTGCGGTTTATTATTTTATTTTATTTAATTTTTCCATTTTTTTAATTTAATTTTTCTGTTTTTTAATTTTATTTTCCGGTTTATTGTTTTATTTTATTTTCCGGTTTATTATTTTATTTTATTTTATGGTTTATTATTTTATGGTTTATTATTTAATTTAATTTAATTTAATTTAATTTAATTTAATTTAATTTAATTTAATTTAATTTAATTTAATTTAATTTTTTATTTATTTATTATTATTATTATTTTTTTTTTTTTTTTTTTTTTTTTTTTTTACGGTTTATTTTCAGTCATTTTAGTACTTCAACTCAAACTTATTAGTTGCCAAGACAGCATTTTTTTAAATCAAGATTTAGGTCCAAATATATATGAATATATAAGGAAAAGGGGAGGTCCTGTGATTGGTCACTATTTCTTTTATGCTTTTCATGATTTTTCTAATAATTATGTTAATAAATGTACACTTTACAGTAAAGGTTCATTTATTAACATAATTAACATGAGCTAACAATGAACAATACTTCTACAGCATTTATGAATATTAGTCAATGTTAATTTGACTAAAAGTTGTATCTGTTAGCAGTAGTTAATGCAGTGTGAACAAACAATGAACAATTATATTTTTACTGACTAACATTAACAAAGATTAACATGTTTTAAAAATATATTGTTCATTGTTAGTTCATGTTAGTTAATGCATTTACTAATGTTAACAAATGAGACCTTATTGTAAAGTGTTACCATTAACCTTTTCATTGTAAGGATTCTGTGTGAGGCCATATAATTATAAAAGACTTGAAGAAATGTTGTTTAAGATGAATAGCGCATCATACAGCAGACAAATGCTGGAACTGTGTCTATATGTGGATAAAAACATATATATAAACACAGAACACAAAAATGAAAACATAAAACACACACACACACACACACACACACAGGCATACGACAGGTCTGAGACCCCAGACAGACATGAAGGATTATGAGAGCAGATGGTATAATGGTAGAAAACACCCAAACTAAAAATGTTCATATAATGTGCAAATATTCATATAACAACCCCAAATGCACTCATAAAAAAAAACACACACACACTCACACACACTCAACATGTACACACACACACGTCTGGTTCACTATCTTTATGGGGACTCTCCATAGACATAATGATTTTTATACTGTGTTACACACACACACAATATAATATAATATACAGTGGGGAGAACAAGTATTTGATACACTGCCGATTTTGCAGGTTTTCCTACTTACAAAGCATGTAGAGGTCTGTAATTTTTATCATAGGTACTCTTCAACTGTGAGAGACGGAATCTAAAACAAAAATCCAGAAAATCACATTGTATGATTTTTAAATAATTAATTTGCATTTTATTGCATGACATAAGTATTTGATCACCTACCAACCAGTAAGAATTACGGCTCTCACAGACCTGTTAGTTTTTCTTTAAGAAGCCCTCCTGTTCTCCACTCATTACCTGTATTAACTGCACCTGTTTGAACTCGTTACCTGTATAAAAGACACCTGTCCACACACTCAATCAAACAGACTCCAACCTCTCCACAATGGCCAAGACCAGAGAGCTGTGTAAGGACATCAGGGATAAAATTGTAGACCTGCACAAGGCTGGGATGGGCTACAGGACAATAGGCAAGCAGCTTGGTGAGAAGACAACAACTGTTGGCGCAATTATTCAAAAATGGAAGAAGTTCAAGATGACGGTCAATCTCCCTCGGTCTGGGGCACCATGCGAGATCTCACCTCGTGGGGCATCAATGATCATGAGGAAGGTGAGGGATCAGCCCAGAACTACACGGCAGGACCTGGTCAATGACCTGAAGAGAGCTGGGACCACAGTCTCAAAGAAAACCATTAGTAACACACTACGCCGTCATGGATTAAAATCCTGCAGTGCACGCAAGGTCCCCCTGCTCAAGCCAGCGCATGTCCAGGCCCGTCTGAAGTTTGCCAATTACCATCTGGATGATCCAGAGGAGGAATGGGAGAAGGTCATGTGGTCTGATAAGACAAAAATAGAGCTTTTTGGTCTAAACTCCACTTGCCGTGTTTGGAGGAAGAAGAAGGTTGAGTACAACCCCAAGAACACCATCCCAACTGTGAAGCACGGAGGTGGAAACATCATTCTTTGGGGATGCTTTTCTGCAATGGGGACAGGACGACTGCACCGTATTGAGGGGAGGATGGATGGGGCCATGTATCGCGAGATCTTGGCCAACAACCTCCTTCCCTCAGTAAGAGCATTGAAGATGGGTCGTGGCTGGGTCTTCCAGCATGACAACGACCCGAAACACACAGCCAGGGCAACTAAGGTCTCTCCAGACCTGAACCCAATAGAAAATCTTTGGAGGGAGCTGAAAGTCCATATTGCCCAGCGACAGCCCCGAAACCTGAAGGATCTGGAGAAGGTCTGTATGGAGGAGTGGGCCAAAATCCCTGCTGCAGTGTGTGCAAACCTGGTCAAGAACTACAGGAAACGTATGATCTCTGTAATTGCAAACAAAGGTTTCTGTACCAAATATTAAGTTCTGCTTTTCTGATGTATCAAATACTTATGTCATGCAATAAAATGCAAATTAATTACTTAAAAATCATACAATGTGATTTTCTGGATTTTTGTTTTAGATTCCGTCTCTCACAGTTGAAGTGTACCTATGATAAAAATTACAGACTTCTACATGCTTTGTAAGTGGGCAAACCTGCAAAATCGGCAGTGTATCAAATACTTGTTCTCCCCACTGTAATATAATATAATATAATATAAAACAGTAAAGCTTAATTGACTAGCCATAACTATGTACATTGGGCCAAAACACTGGTCAAAATCAGAAAAGATGCAGAAAATTAGCTGTTAACCTCTTAACACTTAAACTTTATTAATTAAGTCAGATGCGGTTTTGTACATATTTATCTAGTATAGTTCATTATTGGCTTTGGCAAGGGAAAAAAATAGCTGGTAACTTTAATAAATAAATATTGAAGGAACAATAAACTGTAATAATTATGGACTTTGTGTGCAAAAACTGTGAAATTATTCCATGGACATAGGCTATAGCAATATTTCTATATAAAAATTATGCAAGATACAGTTTCATGGCCTCAGACTTTGGCAACAGCACAAATAGATTCAATCAAAGCAAGAGTCTGCCAGCAACACAACACGGGTCAGTCGCATCATAGCCAGTGACTGTCTTCAGAACTGACCAACTCACAGTTAGCCACGGGTTAACCAGCCTTTTCAGATTCTGATCTACCTATTTATGTCATGACCAGAGGCCAGTTGCATAAACACAGTCACTCAGTTAAGACTGCGTCTTGAGAGTTGCAATTAGTTAACTAGCAATTAGTTAGGGCTAATCAGTCTTACTTTTCTAAATTAGACCAATCTACCTTTTTTATGTAACTAATTATGAGCTGTCTTTAAGAAAAATATAGATTACTAACTTTTAAGACTACGGTTTATGCAACTGGATCCATGTGTGATCCACTCCATAATGAATCAGCGTTTTAGAACGAATCATTGATGCACTTATAAAGACTCGTCTTGTTCCTGAATGATTCAGTGATGTTGAAGAATCGATTGACTGAATGATTCAGTATTCAAGCGTAGGCTAATACATTCCATCTACTGGTGTAACTATGTAACTGCAACAAGAGTCATTAATTCTAATTCGTTCATGAAACTCGACTCGATTGTGTAAATTATTCAATATTCACTTTTGATACAGACATTATTAAAGCCACCATATGTAGTTTTTCGCCGCTAGAGTTCGATTATTTAAAACAAAGGCGTAGCTTGATGACGTCTTGATTTGGCGGAGCTTTTATTATCGCGCAGACGAGCGCTTTCGCTTCTTCCGCTCATGCATATGTGGGGTAACATATTACACACATTTGAGTGTTGAAAGTTATGTTATAATGCTACTCTTGTTTACAAGACACTTGTTGCACTACAGTAAGCTAGATCGATATTAGGCATGGTAAAACATGGTACTCGCGGTAGATCAAGAAAACGAGATTTAAACAATAAGACTAACTGTGTTGAGCTGTTTAACAATGATTAGTTTCTGTCCATGAATGATCCAAACAGTTGCTCACCTGTCTAATAAAACACATCATACTGTATATTAAAGCGTCTTTGGTGTTTCCATGGTTTCTACAAAATAAAACCGGAAATCGAGGGTAACGCGGGTATGATGTCATTGATAGGCGACGTACGCACACGGTCCGTCTCCTGGTTAAAATTGCTTATTTCTCAGGATTTAAACATTCTTGGAAACATTTGGGATAATGTAAGTACGCAAGTCAACAAAATATATAACACTGTTCTAGTGGCTTTTGGATATTTTAATCCAGAAATCTTACATATTGCGCCTTTAAACTATGAAACTGCAGAAAAGTCTTTCTGAAATAAACACTGACAAGTGGAGTGACACAAGCAGTGTTGTGTGTCAGCACAATTCACTATCCTTTTTTATTGTTGGTTTACATTGCACAAGTGCATTTGAATGATTCCACCACTAGAGGGAGACACAGTAAAGCTATTGAGGCGAGTGATCCGTCAACAGTGCAGCTGTGAGTCGTGTTGAACAGCAGAAGAAACTTCACAGAATCAGTGATTTGTATGTCGGTCAGTAAGGAGCTCTGGATCTGGATCTGGATCTGGACAATCCAAACGTTTCCATGTGTGAAGAGTCTAATTAGAGCCTTTCTTCGGTAATTAGGTTGAATGGCTTCACACTGTACCGTCAATGCAAACGAGATTCTTTCCCAACATTAGCAGCAGTGTGAGGATGACTATCAGATGAAGGGCTTCAGCTGTGCTTTAGTTCTGACAGCTGAGATCTGAGATAAAAATAATACACACACAAAATATAGCATGCTAAAAATGTACTATAAATAAATGTTATGCCAAAATACCAGTTATGATGATATCAGATAGTAAGACCATGGTACTTTGATATTTAGCAAGGTTCTGACATTCATACCATGGTACAGCAAATGTGCTGAAAGGTGCTTTGATTTATGGGGTTTGGAATACCATTTTTCAAATATTTATTTGTAAGAAAGTAATTTACATAGAACAACAACGACACACACACACACACACCAACACACACACACACACACACACACATGTTGGTGCAACTACATTATGAGGACATTCCATAGACGTAATGGTTTTTATACTGTACAAACTGTACATTCTATCCTCTTACACTAACCCTACCCATCACACACACACACACACACACACACACACACACACACACACACACACACACACACACACACACACACACACACACACACACACACACACTACCCCTACCCCTAAACCTATCCATCATAGAAAACATTCTGCATTTTTAAATTTTTAATAAAACATTGTTTAGTATGTTTTTTAAGCTATTTTTATTACGAGGACACAGGAAATGTCGTCATAAACCACGTTTACGTTGTAATACCAGTGTAATACCCATGTCATTATACAAATTTGTGTCCTCATAAATCACATAAACAAGCACACACACATCTACATAAACACACACACACATCTACAGAAACACACACATCTAGACATACACAGACAAACACACACATCTACACACACACACTCTCTCTCTCTCACTCACACACACACACACACACACACACACACACAAAAAATAGTGGCCAAAAGTGATGTCCAGAGGATATATTTGTTTTTAATGACTTGACAAGTTTGATTAAACCATAAAAATATGAGGAAAATATTTTATATATTTTTAGTTTTTTTTTTTTTTTAATAAAAAAGTTTATTTATTTATTTTATTCTGTTATTAAAATGAGGGAATATTTTCTATATTTTTAATAAAAAAAAAGTTAATTAAAAAAAAAATTCACCTATTAACATGTAAGAAATGCTAACAAGAAAAGCATATGACAATAAAGTAATCTGAAAACTACAAGTGTGTGTGTGTGTGAGAGAGAGAGAGAGAGAGAGAGAGAGAGAGAGAGAGAGAGAGAGAGTAGGAGGGGGTTAGTGGAGTTGAGTTCGGGACTGCAGCGCCAGTCGCTCCGCTGGTATTCCAGGAATGTGTTGATCATGGCGGCCGCTGTGAAGCCCGTGAAGAGCGGATTGCTGGAGCTCCGCGTTACCGTTCACCACTGGATCCGCGTGCTCGCCACTCTCAGCGAGGACTCGTTCACCGTGAGCCCCGGAGAAACCGCCGATGAGTCCGCCAACAGCTGCTCGCCCGCGCCCGGAGGGGCTGTTAACGGGGATCCGGCGAACCTCAGCGCCTCCCCGGTACCGGACACCATCACGAACGTCAAACGAACCGTCCGAGTCACCAAACAAGAAGTCGGAGGACTCGGAATAAGTATCAAGGGTAAGACAACTAGTTTATATCGGCTATCAAAGTGTTTTTAAACTTGAAGAGACTTTGAAACAGCTGAAGAATAACATATGAATAATTCATAAAGGATTCATAAATATTGCGCTGTATTTTTCAGATGTAAAATAATGTATTATTATTTAAATCTTTTCTTCTTAGTCATGTACTATGGATTTATTTGAAATATTCATGGTAAAGTGATGGTAACAGATGGTAATATTGAAATATACCATGATACTGAAAACAAAACCTGATTATGGAAAAATGCTTAAATATCGGGGGAAATATCGGTAAAACCGATTATTGGTCAATCACTAGTTGGGTTTTCCAATACTATGATACCAAAATGTCGATATAAAAAAAAACATAGTTACTTCTTGGCAATTTTTTGTAAGTGCAATCAATGCATATTACAATCTGATGCATAAAAATATAGTATATTAATTTCAGTACCATGGTGTTATCTGATGGGTAATGGGTTTTGCATTATTTTTAGTATCTTAACACTGTGACAGCTGTCAAATTAAGTGACCATATCAGTAAAAAGTTGCTCTTAAATTTTTAAGTACAGTCAACTTGGATGTTTAAGTCATTTCAACTTAAATTACATTAAACTGACTTCAAAAATGAGTTGAAAATGTAAAAAAAAAAAACATGTTGTCATAACGTATTGATCATATCATTTACATCTGATCATCAGTTGTGATGTTTTATAATGATTTGCATGATGTCGCGTGTCGTCGGTTTGTGCTGAGATTTACGGGTTAGTGTGTGTGTGTGTGTTCTCGGGGGTCGACAGCTGAGCAGAGAATTACCCATCATGCTCAGCCTGTCACTGGCTTCAGATGAAAGCTGTGGATGGAGAGCAGAGGAGAGTTTGGTGCTGTTTATTTTAGGGAGCCAGAGAGGGACGACCTTGCCTTGAGTCCGGAGTGCAGTTGTACGTCTATATTTACAGTGCGGTCAGTCTTTGGGACACTTTTGGAGAACAGGTTTTTTCGATCGGACCCCCAAATATAACCATCCTCATGCAAGGAAAGAGTAATGTTATAAATATGTGAAAAATACACTTTTATTATGTCACATTATTACATTTTTGTCAACTCACTATAGTACTGTACTACATTATTTATTTATTTATTTAAATCAGATTTATATTATTTGTATTTTAATACATTTTCTTATTTTAATCCAATTTATTTATTGTATTATTGTTATTATTATTATTTAAATTATTATTAGTTTTATTTAATTTTTTTACATGTTTTCTCTAAACTTTTCCCTCAGACCCCAGTTTGACACATGAAAACTTAGCACACAAAAACACACTCACACAAACACACACACACACTTAAACACACATATCTACACAAACATCAACACACACAAAAACACACACATACATCTACACAAACACACGCATATACACATACACGCATCTACACACACACACACACACACACACACACACACACACACACACACTTAAACACACAAATCTACACAAACACACACACACATCTACACACACATCTACACACACACACACACTTAAACACACAAATCTACACGAACACACACACACACACACATCTACACACACATCTACATAAACACACACACAAACACAAACACTCACATCTACACACACACGCATATACACACAAGCATCTACACACACTTAAACACACAAATCTACACAAACATAAACACACACACAAACACACACATACATCTACACAAACACACGCATATACACACACACGCATCTACACACACACACTTAAACACACAAATCTACACAAACACACACACACACACACACACATACATCTACACACACACACACACACACACACACATCTACACACACATCTACATAAACACACACACATACACAAACACTCACATCTACACACACACGCATATACACACGAGCATCTACACACACACACACACACACTTAAACACACATATCTACACAAACATAAACACACACACAAACACACACATACATCTACACAAACACACGCATATACACACACACGCATCTACACACACACACACACACTTAAACACACAAATCTACACAAACACACACACACACATACATCTACACACACACACACACACATCCACATAAACACACACACAAACACAACAAACACACACACTCACATCTACACACACACGCATATACACACGAGCATCTACACACACACACACACACACACACATCTGCACACACACATCTACTCAAACACACATACACAAAACACACACACACATACATCTACACAAACACACACACAACTACACAAACCTACACGTTGCATTTTCAGCTTCGCCACAAGGGGCAGTATTGCAGGAGTGTTTATGGTCTAAATCAGTGATTCCCAAACTTTTATGTCAGCCAAAACCACTTAGATGTGAAATATTTACATGAAGTACTGAGATTTTAAGTTGATATTTTAATAATTTACCAACACATTTGCATATTCTCGGTGCTGTGATGATGGATAACGGTCAAATGATATGCAGGTAAACAGATGAACATTCATTATTCATGAACATAAGTTATTCATATATTGGGCTGCACAAATTATATTGCAATTATTTAGTCATATATGGGGATTTTAACTGCGGCATTGTATCTTATGATGATAACATTTCATATCGCTGCTGCTGTAAGACGTCTGTCAGGTTCTTTCATTATTATGATTATTAGTTTGAACTCAAATTATAAAAATGAAGACATAAACAACCATTCTGTTTTTATTGCTGTATGTAAGTGATGGCCCTGCTCTTTTCATTAACGCTCTGCCATGTTGTTGTGAATGATTTTTATTGCAGCTACTGAAATAACCTGAGGGGGAAAGAGTCCAGGACGTGAAGTTCAAGGGGGGACGTAGTTCTACTTCAAAATGTAGAGGATTTCCCTATTTTATCCACATAATAGCCTTCAATTGCTATGCAAATTTCATACATATAGTGGGATTTTCTGCATGTATGGTTTAAAAGATATCATATATGTCGCCAGGGTCCCGCCAGTGAATCTCGCCCATTTCCATTTGGTGAGACAAAAAAGCACGTCTAATGTTGGCTGAGCGATTAATGTAAGTAAAACCGTAATCATTGTTTAGCACGATTGTTAAATCGGGTCATCTGTATTGAGAAGCACTCATAAACCTGTTGCCAACAAAGAAGAATATCTTAATTAAACAAGACATAATTCAACACCCAGTAGAGTAACCAAACTCTGATTTATGTCATGTGACTTTAAGGGCTCTGCCAAAATAAAAGCTTGATTGTTTAATGTTTGAAAATGGCGAATGTAAGAAATAAATATTAGTATTGTAATTTTACAGTTACTATAAAATGTACTGTTATTTTTCTTTACTGTTGTTTTTCTATTTTACAGTGCAGTAGTATTATTACAATAGGAATCATTTTTATTTTGTTTAATTTTGTTATTTTGATAATAATATGAATACTTATTTTATGATTATTAATATTATTATTATGAATAATAATAAGTATTATTATTTTATAATCATATTTTGGGCTAAATTGTGTGTATAATTATATTAATTATTAATTTTACACTTACTGAAAAAATGACTGTTATTTTTCTAAAATAATATATTTTTTATTTTACAGTGCATTATTACAATAGTAATATTTCTTATTTTGTTTAATATTTTTTATAATAATAATAATAATAAAGTAAGTATTATTATTTTATAAATCAAATTTTGGGCCAAATTGTGTATAATTATATTATTTATTAATTTTACACTTACTGAAAAAATGTAGTTATTTTTCTTTATTGTTATTTTTTTTTATTTTACAGTGCAATAGTATTATTACAATAGTAATATTTCTTATTTTGTTTCATGTTTTTATTTTGATAATAATAATACTTGTTATTATTATTAATAATAATAATAAAATATTATTATTTTATAATCATGTTTTTGCCCAAATTGTGTATAATTATATTATTTATTAAATTTATACTTACTGAAAAATTTACTGTTATTTTTCTAAAATGCTATTTTTTAATTTTACAGTGCTATAGTATTATTATAATAGTAATATTTCTTATTTTGTTTAATTTTTTTTATAATAATAATAATGATAATAATAATAAAGTAAGTATTATTATTTTATAAATCAAATTTTGGGCCAAATTGTGTGTATAATTATATTATTTATTAATTTTACACTTACTGAAAAAATTACTGTTATTTTTCTTTATTGTTATTTTTTTTTATTTTACAGTGCAATAGTATTATTACAATAGTAATATTTCTTATTTTGTTTCATGTTTTTATTTTGATAATAATAATACTTGTTATTATTATTAATAATAATAATAAAATATTATTATTTTATAATCATGTTTTTGCCCAAATTGTGTATAAATATATTATTAACTTTATACTTACTGTAAAATGTACTGTTATTTTTCTAAAACACTCATTTTTTTATTTTACAGTGCAATAGTGTAATTACTATAGTAATATTTCTTATTTTGTTTAATATTTTTATTTTCATAGTAATAATAATAATAATAAAAAAAATATTAATTTATAATCACATTTTTGCCTAAATTGTGTGTATAATTCACATATTTGTTAATTTTTTGGTTCAACTTTTCACTCAAATTGTTATGCTGATAATATCATTTGTAATTAGAAGCATTTTCTCTAGTGGTCTCAGACCTTTGAACAGTGTATTTGCACAAGAGTGGTGCAGTCAGCGGAAGGTCGTTGCATTTTAGCATTAGTGTGTTTGTGCAGGACGTCCTGGCAGGGACTGCAGGGAGAAATGATTGATAACGTGCTGGAGCTCAAGCGGAGGGAGAGAGCAGAGGTTGCCAACAGTGTCTGGCAGGAGCCGAGCTCCCACCCGCATACACGTCGCATGTGTCTTTAAGGGTCAAAAGGTCACTAGAATAGAGGGTAAAACCTCTGAAAGCAGATTAGGGGTAATTAGACAATTCTGATACACGCTGAGGAACAAGCCGCTGGCGATATGCCACTCGTGAACACGGCCACACACTCTCTTTACAGCAATATAAAGCCTGGTTTTATGGTTTATACTCAAGGTGGCTGTTTCACAAAGAGTCAAAGCCTCTGACTTTAAAGAGTCAGAGCCTTTGAGACCTAATTCTCGTTGGATATTTCATTCAGATGCTCGTCCCCTCCACGAGAAAGCCACAGACCGAGCCATCATTCACTAAAGAAGATATATGTGCATCGGTCTGTAATATTTGGAGCACACCCCAGATCAAGGATGAAGGCGATGAAATTTTGATTACAGTGTTGTCCATAAATCACATCAAAGGCACATCAGTAGTCAAGATTTAGAGCTGCTTTTTTGATGCAATTGCTCAGTATATTAGCAATGCAAAATACAAACCCGATTCCAAAAAAGTTGGGACACTGTACAAATTGTGAATAAAAACAGAATGCAATGATGTGGAAGTTTCAAATTTCAATATTTTATTCAGAATACAACATAGATGACATATCAAATGTTTAAACTGAGAAAATGTATCATTTTGATTTTAAATTTCATGGCATCAACACATCTCAAAAAAGTTGGGACAAGGCCATGTTTACCACTGTGTGGCATCCCCTCTTCTTTTTATAACAGTCTGCAAACGTCTGGGGTCTGAGGAGACAAGTTGCTCAAGTTTAGGAAGAGGAATGTTGTCCCATTCTTGTCTAATACAGGCTTCTAGTTGCTCAACTGTCTTAGGTCTTCTTTGTCGCATCTTCCTCTTTATGATGCACCAAATGTTTTCTGTGGGTGAAAGATCTGGACTGCAGGCTGGCCATTTCAGTACCCGGATCCTTCTACGCAGCCATGATGTTGTAATTGATGCAGTATGTGGTCTGGCATTGTCATGTTGGAAAATGCAAGGTCTTCCCTGAAAGAGACGACATCTGGATGGGAGCATATGTTGTTCTAGAACTTGGATATACCTTTCAGCATTGATGGTGCCTTTCCAGATGTGTAAGCTGCCCATGCCACACGCACTCATGCAACCCCATACCATCAGAGATGCAGGCTTCTGAACTGAGCGCTGATGACAACTTGGGTTGTCCTTGTCCTCTTTAGTCCGGATGACATGGCGTCCCAGTTTTCCAAAAAGAACTTCAAATTTTGATTCGTCTGACCACAGAACAGTTTTCCACTTTGCCACAGTCCATTTTAAATGAGCCTTGGCACAGAGAAAACGCCTGCGCTTCTGGATCATGTTTAGATATGGCTTCTTTTTTGACCTATAGAGTTTTAGCCGGCAACAGCGAATGGCACGGTGGATTGTGTTCACCGACAATGTTTTCTGGAAGTATTCCTGAGCCCATGTTGTGATTTCCATTACAGTAGCATTCCTGTATGTGATGCAGTGCCGTCTAAGGGCCCGAAGATCACGGGCATCCAGTATGGTTTTCTGGCCTTGACCCTTACGCACAGAGATTGTTCCAGATTCTCTGAATCTTTGGATGATATTATGCACTGTAGATGATGATAACTTCAAACTCTTTGCAATTTTTCTCTGAGAAACTCCTTTCTGATATTGCTCCACTATTTTTCGCCGCAGCATTGGGGGAATTGGTGATCCTCTGCCCATCTTGACTTCTGAGAGACACTGCCACTCTGAGAGGCTCTTTTTATACCCAATCATGTTGCCAATTGACCTAATAAGTTGCAAATTGGTCCTCCAGCTGTTCCTTATATGTACATTTAACTTTTCCGGCCTCTTATTGCTACCTGTCCCAACTTTTTTGGAATGTGTAGCTCTCATGAAATCCAAAATGAGCCAATATTTGGCATGACATTTCAAAATGTCTCACTTTCAACATTTGATATGTTATCTATATTCTATTGTGAATAAAATATAAGTTTATTAGATTTGTAAATTATTGCATTCCTTTTTTATTTTTATTTTTTATTACAATTTGTACAGTGTCCCAACTTTTTTGGAATCGGGTTTGTATATATTGCAATATGAACGAATACAGTAATTTTCACCAGATTACTTGGATAGCCATATTTGAAAAGAATTAATAATTCTATGATTGGGGTGGTTTTGCATCTGCATAGAAAATTAAAATAATTTTACAAAACTGAAAAATTAATTATTTAAATTTTTTTCATGAACCATCCTCTTAGGTTTGAGCAATTTGGGAAAAACACAGACTCAGTAACCATAACGCATATAGTTTCAGGTCGTTGACTTTTTATAATATGATTTTATTAAAATTAAAATAAGAAATCAATTGCAATAATACAGTACTATTATACTGTAAAATTAAGAAATTTAGTATTTAATAAAAAATAATTAAAATAATGAGTACTGCTGTAAAATTACAATACTAATATTTACATCTTAATTTCTTTATTTTAAAGCTTAAACCTTAAAAGCTTTTATTTTGTCAGTTTGTCGACAAGTATATTCGCTGCTGGTTTCAGAGTGAAGCGCGGCACTGTGTTCATTCAGACGCATACAGATCAAAGCCTTAACAATTGATTAAGCCATATTGCAATATTAGCTTTATTTCAATATATTATGCAGCCACACATTTTACTCTCATAGTATTTTATAGTGCAACAGATTCACATGAGATGGGAGGGAATAGTTCGGATGGGAATACTAACCAGGGGACTGGTATACTCAGTTGACAAAAATGTCACAAAATATATTACGCTTGTAATATTTGCAGAAATTTTTTTATATATTTACATAAAAAAGTCATTTGAATAATTAATTATGCATTATGTACGTAAAAATGATCTCAGGTCATTTTGACCCGAAACTCGTTTTTTAAATTTTTTAATAAATTGGTCCAAAACCTCAGGACTTTTGTCGCACTTGAACCACGAATACACACTCAAAAATTGACTGGATTCGAGGAGTTTATGTGGTTGTAATAAAAAAAGTAACAAATCCTTCCCTCGCGGGTCAATTTGACCCCCCTAGGAATGACTGGAATGAGAGGAATGCTTCAGTACATATAGAAAAACATAAAATATGCTCAAAATGAATGTCTACATGTGTATCTGAATGAATTCTGAAGAGATAAACTCGAGAACTGACTTTAGGACCCAGCGGAACAGCTCATTTGCTCCATATTGAGCTATAAGGCCATCTAGAGTCATGAAATATCATGTTATATTATTTTTTTTCCCACAAGAAGTCGGCAGAGACACCCAAATTGACCCAATGTGAGATATTTTGCATGGTTTATGCATGTATTGGAGAGTTATTTTGAATTTAAGTTGAAAGAATGTGCTTAAATTAAATTATTTATTGATAAAATGTAGTAATTTAAAATAAAATAAAGAATAATAATAAATCTCCAAAAAAATTTGCATTAAAAAATAGAAAAAATATTATAAAAATTAAATGATATAAGCTTTCTAGACAAAAAAAAAAAAGTATAATTTTAGGGCTTCGGGTCATTTTGAATTTGTTACAGGATGCGAGAGAAGGTTAAACATGATCTTTCTCTTTCCCAGAAAGAATCTGTCTGTCCTCCATGTTCTCTTTAGTCTCAATGGCCATTTTAAGTTTCTGCCAGAACGCTCGAGTATCTTCTCCGGGTTTGGGACACCGTAGATACGTCCGTTTCTTCACCAGCTTCCGCATTCGGTAATACGGTGAAAGCTGGTGTGTGGGAATATCCTCGAGGAAAACTAGAATCAAAACGTCTTTCTGTTCGTCAAAAAGCCTAAAGCTTGCCACCTGGATCTCATGCGAACACCAAACACTTCTCAGGTAGTTGTGTGTGATCAGGCAGACGGTTTTGCGGCTGTTATATATCCCATCCATGATGTTGTCGATAATGGCCTTCCCGGGTTGGAAGTCTCGGTGATGAAGACACAGTCTCAAGCCGTGTTCACCCTCCAGTTTGGGGACAAGCTCCTCCGTGACCCAAGGCTCCTCTTGAACATTGTAGGAAATGAAAGCGTCATATTGGAAACCAAGTTGATTTGGGGTTTGCTTCCTCTTTCTGTCATTGAGGAAAGCTAAGAAGAGGTAGTACGCATAGATCAGCTGCCATTTAAGGAAGTGGTAGATAAATGAAATGACTAACACGAGAATGACAATAGAAGAGCTGCAGATAAAGCAGATGAAGTCGTAATTCACATTGCAGGATTCAGTGCTGAAGGCCACCAATTTTGTGCCGCTTAAAGAAAGGGGGTAGCGACATTCGTACCTGTTCAGGTAAAGCACCTGTGTGCCATTGTTCCTGAGCGCCCAGTCAATGAACCAAGCGTTACTACAATCGCACGAGAAGCTGTTGTTTTGCAGATCAAGCTCTTTAAGTCGAGGAAGAGACCGGATGATGGTTTGGTTGATCAGTTGAAGGTCGTTCATACTGGCTCGTAGGGTTGTCAGACTGGAGAGATTTGCGTCAACTAAGAAGTTCAAAGACTGAAGGTGAGCTCGACCCAACGTAAGCTTATTCAGGCCTGATATTGGGTGGAAAAGTCTGGATGTCAAAGCATTTCGGTTGGCGAGATTATTACTTGTCAAATCCAAGTAATTCAGACTGGGAGTGTAACTAAAAGTGTCCACATGCAAATACTCTACGTTGAGGTTCCCAGCATAAAAGGCTTCTAACTTTTTGAGACCTTTCAGGAAGTTCGAGGGCATGTACTTTAAGCCTCGACGTTGACTATTAATGAACAAAACTTTCAGTTCACTTAACAGGACGAAAGGGGGGCTTTGTAGTTCCTCTTGACTCTCGTACGAGAGGTAATTGCAACTCAGATCTAACTGCTGTAGACGAGCCACGCCAGCGAACACCGCGCTGTTTCTCAGAGCTTTTTCTGTGATTTTGTTAGATGCCAGATGAATCTCTGCTAGGTTTATCAGTCCTTCAAAAGCACGTGGTTCAATCTTACATATCTGATTATCTGCAAGATACAAGACCTGAAGGGAACTTAGAGCTTTAAATGAGTAATTTTCAATGGAATTCAACTTATTGTTCTTCAAGTCTAGGTATCGTAAGTTTCGGGGGCCGTGTGTAAAGGCGTCACTGAGCGTTAACAGACTATTACTGGTTAAAATAAGCTCATCGAGATTCCCTAAATCCTTAAATATGCATGCTTTGATCGTCACAATTCGATTCTTGTGCAAATAGAGTTGTCTCAACTGTGTCAGGTTTGCAAAATCAGAGCAGTCGAGATTTTCAATGTTGTTGAGATGAAGGTCGAGTATTTGTAAGTTGGGGAGAACCTGTAAGGTGTCGTTCAGTTGCGTCAGAAGGTTTTTTTGTATGCGTAACTCCGTCAGGTTGACTAGATGTTCAAATGCAGACTTATACATTCTCAATACGCCGTTGCTTCTTAGGTGTAGCTCGTTCAGAAGTACACATGGTCTAAACATGCGATCGGTGAGTACAGAAAGATGGTTTTCCTCAAAGTGGAGACCCTTCAAACTGGGTGAACATGCCGTTTGTAAAAGAGTCTCCATTTTGAGCCCCTTCAGATCATCCAGTGCCATCCAGGTCACAGAAGGGAAGCTCTGCATTATATTATCCAGTTGTTTCTCTGCAAGGTGATTCCTACTGAGGTTGAGAGTCTTAATCGTGTTCAGGAAGGCCTTGTCTTGAATTAACCAATCAAATGTATCGCTCTGGAAACAGCTGGACAAGTCCAAGTACTCAAGACGTGGAAAGATGTTTTCCGTAATCGTGAACATCGTCAAGGGGTTCAGTGATAGATCCAGCTTTTTCAAACCGAAGAGCGCTGATGGGATGTCGCTCGAGTTGAAAACTCGGAAGCTGTTCTTTCCCAAGTGAAGCTCCTCCAAATGTGGTATTTGAAGAACAGGCTGGAGTCTGGAAATGTGCTTTAACTTGTTATTGGTAAGGTTTACAAACCTCAAATTTGAAAGTGTTGCAAACGACTGGTTTTCAATCACCTCGAGGTGATTTGAGTCGAGTCTCAAATGAGTCAGATTTCCAAGGCCGTTGAGCAGTTTTGTGTTCACCGCTTGTATTTTATTGTTGGACAGGTTGAGCTCTTCCAAGTTTGGCAGGACACTCAATGCATTGTTGTGTATTTCAGATATCCTGTTGTGAGATATATTTAAATTGATCAGATTTGTAAGTCTGATGAAGTCCCCTTCTGTGATCCGAGTGATGTAATTGACGGAAATATCCAAGATGACCGTGTTGTGTGGTAACGGTGAAGGTATTCTCCTGTAGCCCATCCTGTTGCACAGCACCTTCAAATGGCCATACAAGTCGAAAGGGAAATAGATTGAGCAGTTGCTTAGAGAAAACTCATCAGTCGGGGTTATGAGGACGCAAGAGTTCAAAACGAAGAAAAACGCAGAACTTTTCCAAAGTTTGTCATGCCTCATTTTGATGTTTCCACGTTTACTTGCAGTGTTTGAAAGAGAAATCTGCATTGAATTGAGAAGGAGATTATGAGGCTTAAAATAGCAACAGACGAAAACTTTCTTAATTCTTAGGCGTGAATGGTCGTCTCAAACAACATCTTGATCTTCCCCTGTAAAACAGATTTTTGTGTATAAAAACACATTATTCACATTGTGATATGAAAACATTATTAATTTTGTGATATGAAAATTATGCATGAAAGACTACAAAAAGACCAACTTGTTGATTGATAAATCTGGTCTAATTTGCAATTAAAAACAAATGCATTTGGATTGATTGTAAACTGTAACTGTGACTTTTATCAATTTTAAACTTTTTTTGCATTATTTAGTCATCCTCATGTTGTTTTACAGTGTAATAGTATTATTACAGTAATATTTAGTCATATTTATAATATTTAGTAATAGTATTATTTCTTATTTTGTTTAATATTTTATTTGATAATAATAAGAATACTTATTATTTATAATAATAATAATAAGTATTATTATTATTATCAAAATAAAAAATATTAAACAAAAAAAGAAGTATTACTACTGTAATTATACTACTGCACTGTAAAATAAAAAAAAAATTATATTAAAATTGTAGAAAAATAACAGTAAAATTTTCAGTAAGTGTAAAATTAATAAATGATATAATTATACACAATTTGGGCAAAATATGTTTATAAAATAACAATGCTTATTATTATTATTATTAGTAGTAGTAGTAGTAGTAGTAGTATAAATAATAATAAGAATTCTTAGTATTATCAAAATAAAAATATTAAATAAAATAAGAAATATTACTATTGTAATAGTACTATTGCACTGTAAAATAAAAAAAACAAGTATTTTAGAAAAATAACAGTGAAATTTTCAGTGTGTAAAATTAATAAATGATATAGTTATACACAATTTGGGAAAAAATATGATTATAAAAATAATAATACTTATTTTTATAATCATATTTTTGCCCAAATTGTGTATAATTATTATTATTATAAGTATTATTATTTTTATAATTTAAAAATGTTATTTTTCTAAAATACTATTTTTTTTAATTTTACAGTACAATAGTATAATTACAGTAGTAATATTTCTTTTTTTGTTTCATATTTTTTATTTTGATAATAATAATAATACTTATTATTAATAATAATAACAATAAAATAAGTATTATTATTTTATCATATTTTTTTTGCCCAAATTGTGTATATTTATATTATTTAATAATTTTACAGTTACTGTATTTCCTATTTTGTTTAATATTTTATTTTGATAATAATAAGAATACTTATTATTATTTATAATTAATAATAATGAATAATTATTATTATTATTATTTTATAATCATATTTTTGCCCAAATTGTGTATATTTATATTATTTATAAATTTTATACTTACTGAAAATTTTGCTGTTATTCTTCTAAAATACTCTTTTTATTTTTATTTTACAGCGCTATAGTATTATTACAATAGTAATATTTCTTATTTTGTTTAATATTTTTTTATAATAATAATAATACTTATTATTATTTAGAATAATAATAATAATAATAATAAAATAAGTATTATTATTTTATAATTATATTTTTGCCCAAATTGTGTATATTTATATCATTTAATATTTTTACAGTTACTTTAAAATGTACTGTTATTTTTCTTAAATACTCATTTATTTTATTTTACAGTGCAATAGTATTATTACAATTTTAATATTTCTTATTTTGTTTAATATCTTTATTTTCATAGTAATAGTAATGATAATAAAAATACTTATTAATAATAATAAAATAAGTATGAATTTATAATCACATTTTTGCCCAAATTGTGTATAATTATATTGATATATAATCACAAACATGTTGCCAATTCTGCAGTCATACAAAGCAAATGCATTTGAATTTATTGTAAACTGCTTTTTTTCGTAAACATGTAAACTAGTTTTATCAATTTTAAACTAATTTTTTTGCAGTATCTTGGCATACCAACTCTTAAGATTATGACTTTGACACCTCCTTGATCTAGTTATCAGTATTAAAAAAAATAAGAGTCCGTACCTTGTTTGTCCATATTTTTCAGTGTCAGCATGCAACCCATCAGAAAGTTTTGAAAGAAGAAGTTTAAAGGATGTGGCATCTTTGTCCTACTGTGTGCTTATCTGCAGGCTTCCTCTTGATTTCAACATTACAAATTGGTCATCTTTGTCAGCACATGATTTAAAAAAAGACTTGCTAGGCCGCAGAGGCGTTCTTACGAAGTTAAGAGAAACTGCTTAGACTAGTCTTACAAGATAGTCATCAAACATTCATAGTTTGTTTAAAGTCAGTTACATAAAAACGTAGATTGGTCTAATTTTATAACCGGAAGGTAAGGCCGATTAGCCCTTACGAACTGCTAGTTGGTCATACTAGTTCTTAAGACACAATCTAAACATAATGTCTATGTTTATGCAACTGGCCCCTGGTTCTCTTGTTCATCTACAAGGAAAAACTTGGAAGAGAAATGTTAATCTATGCCAGTGGTTTTCAAACTTTTTTAAGAGCGACCCTCTTTTTTTTTTTTTTTTTTTTTTATTGTCGCGACCCATATATAGGCCTACAACCACTCTAGGAGGCATTCAAACAAGGCATTAATCAGGGCATTCAAACAAGTCAAGCCAAGCATAAGAATACTTATATAATGGGCCATTTGACTGTATTCTCCATTAAACCACTAGATGGCACAAAAATTCAGTTTTCCACACAACCGCTTTTGATCCTTGACGCGTTCGCAACGCAAAGTTGATTTGCACTAATTTGATCTAGCTATATATGGGACGCTAATTAACTGGTTAACTGTTAACCAACAAGAATTTTGACCAATTAATTGTTTGCTTTATGCTTAAAAATGCACTACAAATATATATATATATATATACAGGGCTTGACATTAACACCCGCCAACCCGCCATTTGCGGGTGGATTTCAGCTGTGGCGTGTAACACAGTCACTCCCACTAGCCACTTTGGCGGGTCAGTCACACGCGATTCTGTTGAGTTTATGAATGCAATGTCTAATAATCAGAGGTGTTCAGATCAGTCATCACTGAAACGAAATCTCTCACTCACTCTCACTCACTCACTGAAATCTGCACTCTCATCATAAACAACAAAGCAGATGTGCGTGCGATGTACGTAGGAGATTCATTCATCATACAGTGATTGACTGTTTTTGCTCTATTTCAGCAGCGAAAATAGTTTCAAACAAAGATCACAGCAGAACCATAGCGCATCTGATGTGCCTGGCATAAAGTTGGCTTGACGTTGGACGTTCAATATTCGCGAATTTAGGGACCGTCTCTAAAGTTACATACGACCTTGGTTCACACGTTTCTAACTTCAATAGCATTTGAAGAGAATGACTTAGTCATAGAACCAACTGTAAAGTGTTCATCGAAGTGTCAGGTATGATGCACATCTTTTAGATTTTTGATATTTAATAATATAATCTGTCAAATCACATGAAAATATGGATATGTATTTCACTAGGCTACTGTATGGGCCCATAAATATTCTAGATTTAAATATGTCATAGCTGATAGAATACTGATGAGAACATTTTTTTCAGACAAACATCTGCTAGTGTTTAGTGTCTAGATTAAGGATCTTTACACACAACATTATCAGAGTTATTTGATGACCTGTCATGCATGTTATACATTTCATGTAGACTAGATTGTGGCCAGTGAAAATGCTGAGTGGCTAGTAACTCTGGAAAACCACTAGCCACAGTGGCTGGTAAGCAAAATAGTTAATGTCAAACCCTGTATATATATATATATATATTGTGTTTTTGAGAGAGAAAAAAAACAGGCAAGTCACTTATAAGTCGCATTTTATTGCATTCAGAAATAAATTAAGAAATGTTATAATGTAGGCCTACTACAAACATTATAAACACTACAAACACAGCTATAGGCTATTTTAGTTCCTCTCACACCACAACAAATCCTTTAAATTTAACAGTATTCAGAACAGATCAAGAATGAAAAAAATATAACTAGGCTAACTATAAACAAGCCAAATTGAAATCATTTAATGATAAACTGAAAGTAACTAGCGTTAGGCTCACGTAGCCAAACTCTCTCATTCCAATCCAAATGTTTCCATATTCATATGTATTTGGATGCTAAACCATTATTTATTATAGGCTTTGTACTTCACTCACGTCCCTATACTGACGGAAAAAATCATCCTCTTCACGTGCAAAAAATATGCTTGGAAACACCACAGCGGAGAGGCGGCGCTCACACTGAACGGCACGGATTGTACTACTGACTATTTAAACTGAGCTGTGTAACTTTTTATATGTTAGGTTGACTATTTTATTTTGATAATGAACAGACTGTGATATCAAGTTTGCAATGCTGGAATATGTTGTGTGTGCGTGTGAGGCGCCGGCGCGATCGAACTGAGAAAACATAAAATACTCGTCATTTTGGTCATACAGATAATAAGAGTAGGACATCGTTCAAAATTGCAAAATGTTTACTTACATCGTGCTATTGTAAAATAAAGAAAACAAGATGTGCTTTCTGTCATCTGGGTTTCCTTTCCGTGAACTTGTTTGAGGAGCGCCGCACCTCACAAAAATTAACCAAACTCGCACAGTTTTTTCTTTCTTTTTGTTAATCTGTTAATTATTTGTCAAATATATTTCGCGTATTTATTCCTTTTATATAGGCCTATACACTATGATTTTATGAAAGCAAATTTTATTTTTTTATTTTTAATGTCACTCCATTTTCCTTAGATCATCCTGGCGACCCATTTTTTAAGTCTCGTGACCCAGGGTTTGAAAACCCCTGGTCTATGCAAATCAAAACATGTTGGCTACTGTCTCAATGTATGTTGTTTTACAGGTGGTAAAGAGAATAAGATGCCCATCCTGATCTCAAAGATCTTCAAAGGGCTGGCAGCGGACCAGACGGAGGCTCTTTACGTGGGCGATGCCATTTTGTCCGTGAACGGGTACGACCTCAGAGAGGCCACTCACGATGAGGCTGTACAGGCCCTGAAGAAAACAGGCAAAGAGGTCATTCTGGAAGGTAAGACAGAGCTGATTGTTTGGCTTGAAGGAATAGTTCACCTAAAAGTGAAATTTATGTCATTATGTAGTCATCCTCATGTTGTTGCTGAAGCTCAAATGTGCTGCGTAACACGAGAATGAACCTTAAGCTCAAACCATAGACTGTAAAAAAATATGGACGTAGTGTCCGTGACGTCACCCGTAGGTTTCTGAAGAGCGTTTTTGAAGCCTAAAGTCAGCCGTTGCCATCTTGGCAGCGCGTCACCGCGCGTCACTCCCGGATAACTGAAAATGGGCAAAGAGGCGGGACGTGGGTGGAGCTGAGGTGATGTGATGACTAACAGACAGCAGACAAACGGCAATCCACCTGTCACTCAAAGTGGCCATGCCCTTAATTATGCAGAACTTTAAGGTTTAATATAATTTAAACGAATGAGTTTTCATGAAGGGGAGAATGAACCTCATTGGTTCTTGCTGAAGCTCAAACGTGCTGCGTAACACAAGAATGAACCTCATTGGTTCTTGAGAAGCTCAAACGTGCTGCGTAACACGAGAATGAACCTCATTGGTTCTTGCTGAAGCTCAAACGTGCTGCGTAACACAAGAATGAACCTCATTGGTTCTTGAGAAGCTCAAACATGCTGCGTAACACGAGAATGAACCTCATTGGTTCTTGCTAAAG
This sequence comes from Coreius guichenoti, assembly GCA_039654105.1. NCBI lineage: Eukaryota > Metazoa > Chordata > Actinopteri > Cypriniformes > Gobionidae > Coreius > Coreius guichenoti. The sequence continues at coordinate 2,179,371 of CM077180.1, read as the reverse complement.
CTCAAACGTGCTGCGTAACATGAGAATGAACCTCATTGGTTCTTGCTGAAGCTCAAACGTGCTGCTTAACACGAGAATGAACCTCATTGGTTCTTGAGAAGCTCAACTGTGCTGTGTAACATGAGAATGAACCTCATTGGTTCTTGCTGAAGCTCAAACGTGCTGCTTAACACGAGAATGAACCTCATTGGTTCTTGCTGAAGCTCAAACGTGCTGCGTAACATGAGAATGAACCTCACTGGTTCTTGCTGAAGCTCAAACGTGCTGCGTAACACGAGAATGAACCTCATTTGTTCTTGAGAAGCTCAAACGTGCTGCGTAACACGAAAATGAACCTCACTGGTTCTTGCTGAAGCTCAAACGTGCTGCGTAACACGAGAATGAACCTCATTTGTTCTTGAGAAGCTCAAACGTGCTGCGTAACATGAGAATGAACCTCATTGGTTCTTGAGAAGCTCAAACATGCTGCGTAACACGAGAATGAACCTCATTGGTTCTTGCTGAAGCTCAAACGTGCTGCGTAACACGAGAATGAACCTCACTGGTTCTCGCACGTCATGTGAACATGCTTGAGTTTCCGTTTACCTCAACTGATGTGTGTGTTGATCAATGTTCAAATGTGAATAAAAGCCAAAATTCAATCTATTCATCATATAAAGTGATCGTGTCTCTTCAGAAAATTTGGACTAAACCGCTTAATTCCTATGGATTCGTTTTACGATCCCTTTATGAACTTTTTGAAGCATCAGCGATGGTCTAAATGATTCATTCACCAATCAGACTGATTCCCTGATTCCCACAGTTCACTTGAGTGGACGATTATCACTGAATTTGCACACAACCTCACACAAAACTATCATATGACTTCTTTAGACTTGCAATATAGTCGTATTAGTTACTTATATGATCACTTATGGTACTTTTTGTCATTTTGCCCACTTCAAATTCACATTCATTGTACTGAAAATTAATGAAATATTATAAAAAATATTTTGTTGTCAACACTTGGAAGTATTCAAACTGCATAAGCCTTTTTATAAGGCTTTGTCTAGACAACATTATAGCTTGCAACTTTGCATTGACAAACCTTTTTTTTTTTGGTTTGCATGCAGTTTCCATTTTCTCTTCTTGCAGAGGTCAGCAACCTTTTTGACATGAAGAGTTCAAATGGGAAACCATGAGACCTCAGTAATTGCACACAAGTGTTTGGTACTAAAATTGAGTACAAGCATATCAGTGAATGATAATTACATTAATGCACTTTTTTAAAAGGCTTGATGGAGACCATAATGGAAGATGGGCTATATAGTTTTTATGAGCCTGCATGTGTGTGTGTGTGAGAGAGATATCCATAATGCCATATCAGCATTTTATCCCCTTTAAGAAGGCTCTTAAGAGCCAGTGATGCAAGAGTGAATGGTGTTTGCACGTAATGCTGCTCTCAGGTCCTCTGGGAAGGTCCAACTTACGAGTTCAGAATTCGTAATTATGATGAGATGTGCGTTCAGTGAGTCAAATGGATGTTTTGACAATTTCAGAATTAGCTTTAATGCCAAGTATTTTTACACACACAAGGAATTTGTCTTGGTGACATGAGCTTCAAGTGCAGAAAAAATACAGACATACAGGGATAAGGCAGTAAAAAGGAATATATAACAATAAAAAAAGTCAACCAATCACAACAGACTGGGTCATCTGACCAATCAGAGCAGAGCAGGCTCTTGTAAAGGAGGGGTTTAGAGAGAGGAAAACTGTGAGGAAAAAGGGGATGTATATTATGAGTAACTTAAAGGTGCAGTGTGTAATATTTATGAAGATCTATGGACAGAAATGCAAGAAAATATACATAACTATGTTTTCAGTGGTGTATAAAGACCTTACATAATGAACCGTTATGTTTTTATTTCCTTAGAATGAGCCGTTTCTATCTACACACACAGTAGCCCTAAACGGACAAAAAAGGGAGGGGTGAGCGGTGGGCGGTTGCAATTCGCAACCTCACCGCTAGATGCGCTAAAAATTTACACAGTGCACCTTTAAATGGCCCTATTTTAACGATCTGAGCATATCTAAAGCAGGCATTTTCAACCCTGGTCCTCGAGGCCCACTGTCCTGCAGAGTTTAGCTCCCACCCTAATCAAACACACCTGAACCAGCTCATTAAACTCTTCAGGATTACTAGAAAGCTACAGGCAGGTGAGTTTGATCAGGGTTGGAGCTAAACTCTGCAGGACAGTGGGCCTCGAGGACCAGAGTTGAGAACCCCTGGTCTAAAGCGCATGGAGCAGGTGCACTTAGGCGCATGGTCCAAAAGGGTTGTACCTCGTCTCTTAATGAGGCTTGGTGGGTGTGTTTTGGGCATAACGTGCAATAAACCAATCAGAGTCTCATCTCCCATTCCCTTTAAAAGCCAGTTGCGCTTGTGCCATGGCGGATTCGCTATTTACATGGCAGAATTTGCGAGCGGAAAGACTGAACGCTTCTCCAGAGAGGAATCCTTTTATATGTAATATTTATAAATGTGTGTGTGCTGCTGCGCGTCCCTGTGTGTGTAATAAGCAGAGTGTACGCACCTTGTGCACCACCTATAGGCGCATATTACTAACGTGCCCTTTAAATAGCACAAAAAATACTGCACTATTGACTTTAGAGCAAGTTTGTGTTGGTCAATGGCGCAGTCGTTTTCAGTTCCTCACAATAGCAACGCTCCAACAATGCTCCTGAACACACCTGGTTTAGACCAGACGCCCATGGGTGAACAGATGCGCCAGTGAATTTGATATTTAAACAACGTGGCGCTGGACGTGAAAATGAAAACTGCGTCGGGCTGAAACTAGCAAAAAACACTTGTGTCGCACCTGGCATCGCATTACGCCGGTGTATGATAGGGCCCAAAGAGTTTTATGACCTTGGATGCATGTAAACCTATTGCAGGAGACCAAAATGAGGAATCTTTAAAATAGCATAACATGGGCGCTTTAATGTTACCAATGCTGTGGAAATGTAAAGCCTTTTTACCAGGCCAAAAAGCCACGTGAATTTTGAGAGACAGTGAGTTAGAGACAGATGGGCAGTTTGAGAGAGTCAGAACAAGAACGTTTGCAAGCATGAAAATTCCTGTCATCCACTGCAGATTTTCCCACCATGCTTGGGCGCGAAAGGCCCCTTTTTTCAGGGGCTCAACACACACACACACACACACACACACACGAGTAGCTCAGACTCTTGCAGTCGTTCTATCTCAGGGATTTACTCTCTTCTGCTTAGTGAGTTTTCTATGATCCTGTAATTGAGTGTTTGGTTCTCGCTCCACTTCTGCATCTATCTCCTCTGCCGCTCACACATCTGCTTCACCACTGAGGCATTCAGGCCTGTTTCATTCATTTCATAGTGGATAATACTGTGGATGTGGAGAAAAATTCATTCCTGTTTCTTATGGAATATTGGAGTAACTCCCCATCCCTCTCTCAGCGACATCTCTTCTCTGATGAAGTGGGCGGGGCAACCTGTCACTCACATGAGATCCACCAATAGAAAACCACAACCAGCCAATCAATTCCCCACAGAAAAAATCAAGCCCCGCCCTACATTTGTTCTTGTTCTAGAAGCGTTTCACTCGGATATACAGCACAACAGAGAAGTAAAGACGAGCTCAACTTCCGTTTCATGCTGAGTTTAACGTAAGCTGAGGTCTGATCTTGCTTTACTCGCCCTGTGTTTATTTTCTCTGGCCAATTTTGTCTGGACCACCGCTGAGTCTCACACATTTCTGTCTTTGTTGTTGTGGGTGGATTCTCTCCTGTGACATTTGAATCAAATTATACATGAAGGTTTGTGACCTTCAGCTCCAAATTCATTGACTATAAAATCCATCATTCATGGGAGAACATGTGTGTTTGTGCGTTTCTCTGTGTTTGTGAGTTTGAGTTCTTGTCTAGCTGGCGAGGATCCTTTCTGTGCAAAATCTTCATTTCCAGCCTGATTTAACATTAAAAGTAAACAGATTCCTTCTGATTCCACGTTAACAGCGTGTCCAAAGCAGACGTGACACAACACGTTTCCAGGATTCTGTTCCTCACTGAAAGTTAAAGTGCTGCATGACATGACAAAATCACAGCCAATAAGAATTTTTCATATCTAATATACTGTAAATATACTGTCCTCGTACGAGGACATTATATTTTAGTGTATTTCTCTGACAACATACATGTCACAGTTTTAAGTCTGGATGTCCTGTAAAGAGCACATTCAGGGCTTTTCAGAGATACCATTTGTTTGGAGGTTTCACAGCACAACAACTTCTCTGTCTTTAAAAATGACTGAATGATCAAACTTATGGAAATATTATAATATATTGTAATATTTTGTAATTATTTTTTAAATCTGACTAATTTTCAAATTGTTTGTTATAAATCAACATCTCGGGAAAATGTTATGGGGTTTCTAATCAAAAAATGACTTTCTGTTACAAAACAGGGCATTGATTTCATATATGTCCTCTGTAGAGGACACTGGGACTTAAATCATATTCATCAGGCATTCTGGGAGACACAACAAGTGAATATGGAAAGCAATTACATATCAATGTTCCTACAAAATATTAGATATTATTATGAAAATGTTGCCAACTATTACTCCCATTATTACACTTCTTTTTTCATTACATGTTGCTCCAAGAACACATTAATATGCAAATTAGAGACAGTGTATAGATACATTGCATTGAATGGGAAAACCCATGTATGGCCATTTTACCCACATATTGCATAAAGTAAAATGGTATATCAATTCATTCTGAATGAACGGGGGGCTTGGTCACTCAGTTGGTCGCACCGACTTACAATTTGGTCGCACCCTTGTTTTTATATTAATCATAATGACCTTGCATGTTGATGAATCGCTCTCTTGATTTATATATGCTGGTTTTGCATTGATGTAAAGATTGACGTGACTAAAAGCTTGATATTTGCAAAATATTTTAATCTGAGCATTGCTTCCAACAAGCATAAATTTAAAAGAAAACATTGCTAAAATATTAAAGTAATATTTCCATGACGACGCGTCACGCCCTTCACGTGACAACGCAGCCACAATAGCGCTGTATGGCAGATGTATCGCTTTTATTTCGTTTTGGGGTCTGTTTGGGGTTTTGTTTTGAAAGAAATTAAGACTTTTATTCAGCAAGGGCGTATTAAATTGATCATAAGTGACAGTTTATAATGTTACAAAAGATTCTATTTCAAAGAATCCTGAAAAATAAAATATATCGCGGTTTCCACAAAAATATGAAACAAGCATCAAATCATCATATGAGAATGATTTCTGAAGGATCATGTGACACTGAAGACTGGAGTAATGATGATAAATTCAGCTTTGATCACAGGAATAAATTACTCTTTACTATATATTCACATAGAAAACTGATATTTCACATTGGAATAATATTTCACATTTTACTGTATTTTACTGTATTTTTGATCAAATAAATGCAGCCTTGGTGAGCAGAAGAGACTTCTTTCAAAATGAATTTAAAGGGGTCCTATAATGCCCCTTTTTACAAGATGTAAAATAAGTCTCTGATGTCCCCAGAGTGTGTGTGTGAAGTTCAAAATACCCAAAGATAATTTTTTATAGCATGTTAAAATTGTCACTTTTTGAGGGTGAGCAAAAATGTGCCGTTTTTGTGTGTCCCTTTAAATGCAAATGAGCTGCTGCTCCCGGCCCCCTTTCAAGAAGGGGCGGAGCTTCAAGAGCTCATGTTAGCAGCTCTGATTACCTCACGCAGACACACACTGAAAATGTCCAAAACTGTTCAGCCTTTTATGTTCAAACCGGAGTCAGACAATGATGGAGAGACTCAAGAAGAAGTGACAACATGTAGAATGAGACAGGACGTTTCTGAATGGATAGTTGATGAATTTATGAGTTAACTATCTTCAAGTCATTGATTAGCATATTCTGTCATGATAATCTATAAATCGCTCGTGTGGGAACTGTTGTAAGATGCACAGAGAATATCTATCATGAGGATAGAACAGGTATAGTTTAGTTTAATTACAGTTATAACTTATGTTGTCATCTAGCTTTTATGACATGCTATTGCATTTGTGTTCGTACTGTATGGCAATAAATGTGAAAGACGGATGACAGCTTGAGCGACTCCCAAATGTGCTCGACTACAACAACTCTTCCTCTTCTCAACATGGCCTTTGTTGCGTGTTCCCGGGGGCGGGGTTTATGTAAATTTTAGGGTTAGTGATGTCACTAACCCATGAAGAAGCTCGTTGTAGTCCCTACCAGCCGTTTGTTGTAGTCCTTAAAAAGAGATTTCTGTAAAAGAAAATATCTCCCTTTGCTTTGAACTCTGAGCGTCGTAACTTTGCAGATGTTGTTTATGCTCAAACAGCAATATTACACACTCACTAAAGTTAAAAAAGTCAAATCATAATCAACCACCCCTTTAAAGAAAACAAATCTTACCGATTCCAAACTTTTTGAGTTGTAGTGTACAGTAATGTATGCAAGGATTTCTTGCATACTGATTATAGAATGTGATACAGAACACGTTATGCAATGATAAACTCTCATACATTATGGCATATTGCTACATTACATTATATGATTATTGCCATTTTTCATTTTAATGCAATTTAAAGTGTGAAAATGTAACTTTTGGAACAAGTGGAACCTCAAGTCAAGCACATTGCATTGTGAGATACATATGCTCTGATCATGTACTACACATTTTGGCCAATGTAGATCATCCAGGAATTCTATGCATGCATAATAGACACAAACTGTGTACAGTGTACTGCAAAAATAGCAGGAGTAGTTTGCTATAACATATCAAATGCCGAGATACCCCACCCCTGCTGCTCTCCAGAGACGCAAACCGAATACATGGCTTCATTCCAGGTCAGATCTTCATTCTTGTGGCCAAATTGAACATTTGCACTTAACTAAATTAAAATCATAAGCACTTCCAGCTGTTTTTATGGCTTCCAGTCAGGATGAGAAGTCGTGCCGTATTTCTAGGATGATGAAAGTATGATATTCACTCTAGAAAATGTTTCTCTCTGTTGGACAGTCTCCAGATAATTCAGTGAGACGTTAATTGGACCCACTTTATATTAGGTGGCCTTAACTACTATGTACTTACATTTAAATTAATAATTTGATACAATGCACTTATTATGTACATACATGTTTTTACATTGTACTTACAGTTTAAAAAATACCTGCATGTAATTACATCTGTAATTAATTTCTGTAATTACATTTTTAATTGACACTTCCCTTACACCTAACCCTACCCTTAAACTTACCCATACCACCACACCTGTCCCTAACTTTACCCGTATCCATCCTCAATATCAGCAAAAGTGTTTTGCAATACAATATGAACACAATAAGTACATTGTATTTATTTTTTGATGTAAGTACATAGTAGTTAAGGCCACCTAATATAAAGTGGGACCCGTTAATGAAAAGAAAAGCCTGTATTAGCTACAGAGAGATCTGAGCACACGCTGCTTATATTAAACAGTTTAAATATGGAAACACACACACTTACGTTCAGTCTCTTGATTTTGAAATGCAATGACATTGAGATATTTTTAAGCATGACTTAAGCCAGCAAACAGGGAACAGTTCTGGTAAAGTTATCTCTTAAAGTTATGAACAAACGTTCTTCCAGTAACATTTATAGGATGTTCGTTCAAAGTTATCTGGTATTTAATAATGTTCTCACAACGTTAGCACAAAAACATTATTTATACATACTTTTTTTCTGAAACGTTGCTAGTTGGATGTTCGTCCAACATTTTTAAAATGTTACAACTTGTTTCGGAATGTTCAGAGAACATTCAAAAGTAACATTCCCATAATGTTTGAAGAATGATAAAATGGAATGTTACTTTAATGTTCACATAAAAAAAGTTTTTAAAATGTTCAAAACAAAAATGTTCAAAACTGGCCGTTTTGAAAGTTGTTTTGACTTTGACTGTTGAGAGAACATTCAGAAAAAAAAAATTCATAACTTAATGAGAATGTTAGCAAAAGTTTTTAGAACATATTTCGGTAACACTTTACTTAAAGCCTTTATGTATAATGCATTATAAAGGTATTCATTATGAATGTTATAATACATTATATCTTTTCATAAACAATTGTAAAAATGCATGATAATCAGTGTTGGGGGTAACGCATTACAAGTAACTTAAGTTACATAATCAGATTACTTTTTTTAAAGTAACAAGTAAAGTAACGCATTACTTTTAAATTTACAGTAAAATTATAATTCTATAATTTTAAATCTATAATTTTTCAAATAAGTAACGCAAGATACTTTGTTTTCTCATTTATTGACCTCTACTGTACAGGCATTCATTTGCATAACACAACTCATTACTTTCTGTAAAAAGTAACTAAGTAATGCAATTAGTTACTTTTTTAGAGAGTAACTCAATATTGTAACAAATTACTTTTAAAAGTAATTTTCCCCAACACTGATGATATGATAATATTTGTAGATTCCTTGTTAAGTTGGTTAGAAGAAGAAAAGAAAAAAATATTATTATTATTATTATTATTATTATAATAAATTTGAACTGTATCTCCTCCTTAAGCTTTAAAGCTACAACCACCAAACTCGGGTCTGACCTTCAGACTGTTCTGACTTTTGTTAAATCATGTTAGCAACATGTTAATTCTTGTTAACATATTAAAACATGTTAGCAAACATGCTAAATCATGTTAGCAATGTGTTAAAACATGCTAGCAAATGTTAAACATGTTAGCAAAATGCTAATTCATGCTAACAAAATGTTAAAACATGCTAGCAACATGTTAAATCATGTTAGCATCATGTTAATTCTTGTTAACAACATATTAAAACATGTTAGCACACATGCAAAATCATGCTAGAAATGTGTTAAAAATGTTAGCAAATGTTAAACATGTTAACAAAATGTTAATTCATGTTAACAAAATGTTAAAACATGCTAGCAAAATGCTAATTAATGTTAAAACATGTTAACAACATGTTAAATCATGTTAGCAACTTGGTAATTAATGCTAACAATGTTAAAACATGGTAGCAACATGCTAGTTCATGTTAGCAATCTGTTAAAACATGTTAGAAACATACTAAATAATGCTAACAGCATTTTAATTCATATTAACAACATGTTAAAACATGATAGCAACATGGTAATCATGCTAGCAGTGTTAAAACATGTTAGCATGCTGTTAGCAAAAACATGCTAAATCATACTAGCAACATGTTAATTCATGCTAGTAATGTGTTAAAACATGCTAGCATCGTGCTAATTCATGCTAACAATGTGCTAAAACATGTTAGCATCCAGGTAATTAATGCTAAATCATGCTATAACATGCTAGCAATGATGTGGTAAATCATGTTAGAAACACGTGTGTGTTCCCTTGCTGTCCCAAACTTGAATTTCAACAATTCAAACTTTAAGCTTGTCAAAGTTTTTTTCAATCTTTCAGACAAGGCTTTTTCAAGCCAACTTCAAAGTTTGTTTACAAACTTTACTCATCTAGTTACATCTGAAATTGGTTGTTTGTCATGTGTTTAATGCATTATACTTTCTATAGGTGTACGTAATGTATTATAACTGTGGTTAAAATTATTCACAAGATCACACAATGCATCATAAGGTGCATTACAAGGCATAATTAATGCATTATATACAGTATAAAGGCTTTAAGTAAAGTGTTAGCCATATTTTTGTCAGCTGAGAAGTGCCCACATACTTTTTGGGACTGCATCAGTTTGGTCCTGTGGTTTTGTGTGTGTTTTCAGGAACATTTTTGTGTAGGCGATGAGTGTCATTCCGGGCACAGCGTGCTTCTGGAGTCACAGCGTAGCCAATCAGATGGATTCCGGATGCTCCCACGGCAACCAGAGGGCCGGGGTTGGGCTGTAGGGATCTGTTGTGTTTGCCGTGGCTCCAGGTTCTTGTGTTTGTCCAGTCAGGCAGCAAAAACAACTGCGTGCTTCCATGTCACCCGAGCCGGGCCTCAGCACCTGGAAACAGCCGGGCAGACCCAAAAATCTGTATCTCGTCTCTTAAAGGATGCTCGCTTTGTGTCCCAAAGGGCAGGAATGTTCACGTTTAGATAGAGCAGTGACAGCACAGACAGATTTAGATCTTGTTTTTCTTCTGCCTTCACTGTGTCTGCAACGGTTAAACCCACAAACACTTCAAGTGCACTGAAAAAAATGGCATTTCTTTCTAATTATGTGTGTGAGTGAGAGTTGTTTCCACACCATGTATAATAATATTTCATTGCTTTCACTTAATATGTTTCAGTGAAGTATCAATGTTGTCTTGTCTTAAAAATCATTTGGAGAAAGAAACAAATTAATTACTAGTGATCAAATATACAGTTTTCACTCAGAAACTGCTAATACATTTCACAAATAATTACAAGGAAACGGCAAGTAACGCATCGAATTAAACATTCCAACATGATAGCAGTGAATATCTACATGCTAATAGCGATTAGCTAAGTGCTAAAACATTTAAAAAAATGTAAACTAAAACACTAGCAACATGCTAATCATGTTAGCAACATGTTAATCGTGATAACATCCTGCAAAAAATCAAGCAACATGCTAATTGTGTTAGCATAATGCTAACAACATGCTATTTATGTTAGCATCTTGCTTAGCATTGTGTTAACAAAAAGCTAATCATGTTTACATAATGTTAACAATGTGTTAATCATGTTAGAATCTTGCTTAGCATCATGCTAACAAAATGTTAATCATGTTAACATAATGTTAGCAACATGTTAATCATGTTAGCATTTTGCTAGTAACATGCTAATCATGTTAGCATCATACTAGCAAAATGGCAATAGTGTTAGCATTATGTTAGCAACATGCTATTTATGTTAGCATCTTGCTTAGCATTGTGTGAGCAATAAGCTAATCATGTTAGCATAATGCTAACAATGTCTAATTATGTTAATATCTTGCTAGCAACATGCTAATCATTTTAACATCATGCTAGCAACATATTTATTGTGTTAGCATCTAAGGCTGGGCGATATGACCAAAATCTCATATCACGATATAAGTCATCTCATATCCCGATAACGATATATATCACGATATAGTACCTTTTTTGTAAATTCAATCAGTTAATAGTTTATATAGATTGACCACATGGAAAGGATTATTTCTTTTTTTACATTTTAAAGTATATACTCTAAAATGTACTCATTCATATGTGATTATTGTTCCTCCCTTTATTTAGAAGTGTTTGTCATTGAATCATTAATTTAAAAGATTTATTCACAAACGCAGCACCTGACGTAGGGCTGGACGATTAATCGAAAAGTAATAGAAACCGAAATTCAGAAACTCTAACCGACGTAATAATCCTGTTAATACTTTCCCCTTAAAAACATACTACCGTGTGTATGGTCACATGACTCTGCCCCGTCCATTCAGCGGCATGGAAGCAACACGGAGGCGAACTCGAACACCGAGTCAACACACGCAGACAGCATCCTCACGAAAATTGTATGTTTAAAGGCTTGCCAGTTTGAACATTCAAGTGATTTTACACCATTCAATAACATCAATATGGAAAACATGGCACTTCAGTGCTCGCGAGCTGTTTTCTGTGACACAGAGCCGAGCCGCGTCGTGTCTCTGACAACACGCGAGCCCTGAAGACGGATCACTTTCACTTGCGTCTTCACTAAACTTTGTCAATTGTATGTGTTTTAAGGCTTGCGAGTTTGAACATTGAAGCGTTTTTAGACCATCGAATGTGTATCATTATATTGAGCTACTGCGCTGATGCATTGTGACACACGAACACAGACTCCTGCTCGAAGCCACCCGGTTCTGTCTCCCCTTTACTTGCCATGCTGTTATTCAACAATGTATTTTGCGACACCACGAAATAAACGATAGAGCATAATATGAAACGATAGACTTTATTTCGTCCATCCGATATATATCGTCATATCACACAGCCCTATTAGCATCTTGCATAACATAATGCTAACAACATGGAAATTATGTTAGCTTTATGCTAAAAACATGCTAATCGTGTTACCGTAATGTTAGCAACATATTTATTGTGTATGCATCTTGCATAGCATAATGCTAGCAACATGGGAATTATGTTAACATTATGCTAGCAACATGCTATTTGTGTTAACAGCTTGTTTAGCATTGTGTTGTCAAACCAAGCTAATCATGTAAGCATCATGCTAACAATGTGCTATTCATGTCAGAATCTTGCTTATCAGGCTAGCAAAATGGGAACCATGTTAAACATGTCAGCATCATGTTAGCAACATGTTAATTGTGTTAACATCTTGCTTAGCATCATGGAAAGTGTGTTTGCATTATGCTAGCAACATGTTAAGATGTTAACATCTTGCTTAGCATTGTGTTAGCAACAAGCTAATCATGTTAACACAATGTTAACAATGTCCTAATCAAGTTAGAATCTTGCTTAGCATCATGATAGCAAAATGTTAACCATGTTAGCATTTTGCAAGCAACATGCTAATCATGTTAACATTTCACTCACTTGTTAATTGTATTGTCTTCTTGCTTAGCATCATGCTAACAACATGGAAATTGTGTTAGCATTATGTTAACAACATGCTATTTGTTTTATCTTGCTTAGCATTGTGTTGGCAAAAAAACAAGCTAATCACGTTAGCATCATGCTAACAATGTGCTAATCATGTTAGAATATTGCTTAGCATCATGCTCACATATTTAGTTTTATTTACAACTTCAAAAAATCTTATTTTTAATCTTAAAACTTTTTCTTAGTGTACAGGCCCGTTCACACCAAGAACCATAACTATAATGATAACAATAAAGATATAGTTCTAAAAAATGTTCTAAACATAAATGAATAGCAGAGTCCACAGCACAACTATATATAATATGTAATGATAACGGCACAGAGAAACAATATCGTTGGAATCACTTTCAGAGCGATTTTATCCAGTTTATGAATGATAAAAACACTGACAGCCAATCAGAATCCATCCTGCTGTAAGACTTTAATGTAGGGAATAGTGAATGAGGGTATAGGGGGCGATTTCAAACACAGCCAATGATAGTGTGGATGCTAATATAGTAATCGTTATAGTTATCTTTGATTTGAGTTTGAGTTTGGCCTCTGATTGTAGGCAAATCTGAGCACAGTTTGAAACTCTAGTGAGATTACTGGAGCCTTTTATCAGAAGAAACATCTTGGAAGATATCAAGTCTCAATTTGCTTGTCTTATTGCTGTTTAGGAGAAAGAACTGAGATACTAACTAACATGAAGGTACTTGTGCTATGAATTGCAGTCTTATGCATTTCTAATGCAGCGAAGCACAAATCGAGTTTGTGTATCTAGAAGTGTTTGTATTCTCATACTAAGGCAGTTGAATCTGCCATTGGACTTGATCCTAACATTTGGTTTGGGTTAAACCAAACCATCCAAAGATGAGCTGTATTTTTCCGCCTGTTACTCATCAGAAAAATCATGACCTCCTCCCTGTTTGCTTCCTTTGCTTTTCTTTTTCCTATGTTTCCACACCGAAAACCAGTGACATTACAAAACCAGACTGCTCCCAATCGACAGAACACACACCACTGCTCTTTCATCTTTTTCTCCTCGACAGCAGTGAGACTAAATGGAGACTTTAGTTTAAACCCTATCTGAGTGAAACCGCATGTGAAAAATCATGTAGGATGGGTCTTGATTTTGGGTCATATTAATAAAGTGCATTTGAATTTCATGCTGAAGAGGTTCTCGGGTGTTTCGTGTTTCAGAAGAATCTCGAAGATCTCGAGATCTCGAACTGTGCTTCACATTTGCCAAGATCACAAAGTCTGAACTAATCAATACGAGCTCATTTCTCATCAAATGATCTGAGCTGCTCTCATTTATTTATTACGGAGCCCCGCACATGACATGCACGAAAAAAAAAGTAAATGGTGCGCACAATTTACTATTTCATTCCCTCGATTTTCTAAATTGTTCCGACGATTTACTATTTTGTTCCCTCAAGTTGCGCATGATTTACTATTTCGTTCCCTCGATTTGCGTACGATTTACTATTTCGTTCCCTCGAGTTGAGCATGATTTACTATTTCGTTCCCTTGATTTGCGCACGATTTACTATTTTGTTCCCTTGATTTGCTAAATTACTATTTTGTTCCCTCAAGTTGCGCATGATTTACTATTTCGTTCCCTCGATTTGTGTACGATTTACTATTTTGTTCCCTTGATTCGCTAAATTACTATTTTGTTCCCTCGAGTTGCGCATGATTTACTATTTCGTTCCCTCGATTTGCGTACGATTTACTATTTTGTTCCCTCGATTTTCTAAATTACTATTTCGTTCCCTTGAGTTGCGCATGATTTACTATTTCGTTCCCTTGAGTTGCGCATGATTTACTATTTCGTTCCCTCGATTTGCGTACGATTTACTATTTCGTTCCCTTGAGTTGCGCATGATTTACTATTTCGTTCCCTCGATTTGCGCATGATTTACTATTTCGTTCCCTCGAGTTGCGCATGATTTACTATTTTGTTCCCTTGATTTGCTAAATTATTATTTCTTTCCCTCGAGTTGCGCATGATTTACTATTTCGTTCCCTCAATTTGCATACGATTTACTATTTTGTTCCCTTGATTTGCTAAATTGTTATTTTGTTCCCTCGAGTTGCGCATGATTTACCATTTCGTTCCCATGATTTGCGTACCATTTACTATTTTGTACCCTCGATTTTCTAAATTACTATTTCGTTCCCTCGAGTTGCGTATGATTTACTATTTTGTTCCCTTGATTTTCTAAATTACTATTTAGTTCCCTCGAGTTGCGCATGATTTACTATTTCGTTCCCTCGATTTGCGTACGATTTACTATTTTGTTCCCTTGATTTGCTAAATTACTATTTAGTTCCCTCGAGTTGCGCATGATTTACTATTTCTTTCCCTCGAGTTGCGCATGATTTACTATTTCGTTCCCTTGAGTTACCCATTATTTACTATTTTGTTCCCTTGATTTGCTAAATTACTATTTCGTTCCCTCGATTTGCGCACGATTTACTATTTCGTTCCCTTGATTTGTTAAATCGTTCTGACGATTTACTATTTCGTTCCCTCAATTTATAAATTGTGCGTGAGATTTAGCCTATCTTTTTTACTGCATGTCATATGCGGGGCGCCGTAGTTTATAGCTCTATCCCAGCTAACAAAAATTAGTTCTAAAACGTTTTGATAATATTCCCATTAAGTTATGAAAACGTTATTTCTTAATGTTCTCAGAACGTTCAAAACGAATGTTAAGGGAACATTCCATTTTGCAAACATTATTGGAACGTTACTTTTGAATGTTCTTTCAACGTTCTGAAACAAATAGTAACGTTAAAAAAATTATTAAGCAAATGTCCAACTAAAAGTTTTCAGAGAAAAAAACATTCCATGAACAATGTATAAATAATGTTTTTGTGCTAACATTTTGAGAACATTATTAAAGACAAGAAATTTTGTTCATAACTTTGAGAGAACCTTTCCAGAACGTTCCCTGTTAGCTGGGATACTCATGGCAACTTACATGTGTGTTATTAAGATAATTTAGGAGAAACATCTCAGTCACGGTTGATACTGCAATGAGAAACACATGCAGAACTCCTGAGCTGTGAAAGAGCAACCTCTGCTCTTTAACGTTTCCTCAGAAAAATGCACATCGAATGGCAATTTTAATTCCACAATGGCCATTTAGTATCAGCTCCCGAAGGGCTTTTGTGCCGACAAAATCCTTCCGTCTATAAATAGCCCCAGAATCCTCTAATCTAAACCTCTGACCAGAGTCTTTTGTTGATGTGATTAATGTTGGGTTGGAGATGCGAGACCATTGAAGACTTGAATTATGAGGACAGCAGAAGGATGGCGCTGTGATTGGAAGTATAGCGAGGAGCAGAAGATGAGCTGAGTGTGTGTTTGTGGCACATGATAAAGGACGCGAGGATTAAGGTGACAAGTGTCGTTTCATCTCGCTGTGTTTTGGTTTTTGTCGACTATGCATGAGAATCAAAGACGTTGCATGATCATAAAAGTGTTTAAATTGATGCAAGAACAAAGGCCAGTCACAATCCAGTATGAAAATATTGTGATGTCATTAGTGGCGTTGGTTGTATGTTAATGCTGAACATTCTCTCAAAGTCAATGGGATATTTTCTCATTTTAATTTTACATTTCTTAAAACATAAAGTTTATTAAAACCAAAGGTAGTTCACCTGAGGCTGAATTTATCTACAGAACACAGTCTGATTGGAGTCGGTACATTAAGCAGACAATCAAACTGCAAATTACTTTTTTGATAAATGTTAAGAGGGCAAAAAGAAACCCATTTTACTACTGAAATTAATGCATTTCCAAAGGAAACAGGACATGGGTGCATGCATTAAAAAACAGATCAAAACTGACATTAAACACATTTATAATGTTAAAAAAAACTTTCTATTCTTCTGAATTCAACAAAAATATGAAGCAGCACAACAGTTTTCAATCAGAAATGCATTTTGAGCATCAAATCATCATATGAGAATGATTTCTGAAGGATCATGTGACACTGAAGACTGGAGTAATGATGATAAATTCAGCTTTGATCACAGGAATAAATTACACTTTACTATATATTCACATAGAAAACAGCTATTAAATTGTAATAATATTTCACAATCTTACAGTTTTTACTGTATTTTTGATCAAATAAATGCAGCCTTGGTGAGCTGAAGAGACTAAATAGCTGTTTGACTGCTGGGTAGCATTAACCATTTTTTAAAGAATAACGACACTGATGAATCATTCACAGTAAGACCAGGAACATGTAATAAGAAAGTCAATATATTCAACTAGTTACATCACCTTTAAAGAGTGTGTGAGGTCGTATTTGCTGAATGTGTGTGTGTGTGTGTGTGTGGTCAGCAGGTGAAGGATTGAGGAATTTGGACACAACATGTGTGAAAACAGACTGTGTGTGTGTGAGATGCTCCGACCGTCTGCAGTCACTACTGTAAATGTATTTATAGAGCGAAAGAAAGACGGCTGTGTTTGTTCGCTGCTGTGTGTGCTGAGTAGGTGAAGTGTGTTTGGGAACGAGCTGACGGCTGAGATGAGCTCTATTCTGAGCAAGGAAGCCCCTCTCAGCCGGTATCACACACACACACACACACACACACACACAGAGAGACACACATGGGTGTGTTTCACACTTCAGCTTCTACAGTGAAACTCAATCTTCTCCCCCATAGTGGCGTCTGCTATTTATAACCATTGTGTGTGTGTGTGTGTGTGTGTGTGTGTGTGTGTTAGGGACAGAGACATAAACTATGTGTGTTCATCTTAAAGGGTTTGTCATGTTTAGTGTCTGGGGTGTGTGTGTGTGTTACTAGAAGTGTTGAGGAACTAAATCCTAAACTTAACTACACTGTTCAATAGTGTGATAAATCATGCAGCTTTACAGTTTGAGCTGATGCAATAAACTTCTGGATAAGAAATTAATCATCATAATTTCTTTTGGAATTTCTTTGGAATTTAGTTAACCAATAATAAAGAATTGTTTTAGTTACTGTAAATGCTGTTTGTTACTTAATTTTGGACTTGGTTATTTATTCATCCATCCATCCATTCTTCCCCCATCTATCCATCCATCCATCCATCCGTCCGTTAGTGTCTCTCTCTCTCTCTCTCTCTCTCTCTCTCTCTCTCTCTCTCTCTCTCTCTCTCTCTCTCTCTCTATCTATCTATCTATCTATTTTAGATACATCCATACATCCATCCATCTCCTGTCTGTCTATCCATCCATCCATCCATCCATCCAACCATCTCCTGTCTGTCTATCTATCCATCTATCCATCCATCCAACCATCTATCCATCCATCCATCCATCTCCTGTCTGTCTATCCATCCATCCATCCATCCATCTATCCATCCATCCAACCATCCATACATCTATCTCCTCTCTGTCTATCCATCCATTTATCCATCCTTCCATCCGTTCGTCCGTCTCTCTCTCTCTTTCTCTCTCTCTATCTATCTATCTAGATACATCAATACATCCATCTCCTGTCTGTCTATCCATCCATCCATCCATCCATCCATCTCCTGTCTGTCTATCCATCCAACCATCCATCTCCTGTCTGTCTATCCATCCAACCATCTATCCATCCATCCATCCATCCATCTCCTGTCTGTCTATCCATCCATCCATCCATCTCCTGTCTGTCTATCCATCCAACCATCCATCTCCTGTCTGTCTGTCCATCCAACCATCTATCCATCCATCCATCCATCCATCTCCTGTCTGTCTATCCATCCATCCATCCATCCATCCATCTATCCATCCATCCAACCATCCATACATCTATCTCCTCTCTGTCTATCCATCCATTTATCCATCCTTCCATCCGTCCGTCCGTCTCTCTCTCTCTTTCTCTCTCTCTATCTATCTATCTAGATACATCCATACATCCATCTCCTGTCTGTCTATCCATCCATCCATCCATCCATCTCCTGTCTGTCTATCCATCCATCCATCCATCCATCCATCTCCTGTCTGTCTATCCATCCAACCATCCATCCATCCATCCATCTCCTGTCTGTCTATCCATCCATCCATCCATCCATCCATCTCCTGTCTGTCTATCCATCCAACCATCCATCCATTCATCCATCTCCTGTCTGTCTATTCATCCATCCATCCATCCATCTATCCAACCATCCATACATCTATCTCCTGTCTATCCATCAATCCATCCATCTCCTGTCTATCCATCCATCCATCCATCCATCCATCCATCCATCCATCCATCCATCTCCTGTCTGTCTATCCATCAATCCATCCATCTCCTGTCTATCCATCCATCCATCCATCCATCCATCCATCTCCTGTCTGTCTATCCATCCATCCATCCATCTCCTCTCTGTCTATCCATCCATCCATCCATCCATCCATCCATCCATTCATTCATCTTCTGTCGGTCTGTCTATCCATCCATCCATCCATTCATCTCCTGTCTGTCTGTCCATCCATCCATCCATCCATCCATCTATCCATCCATTCATCCATCCCGTCTATATGTCTATCCATCCATCCATCCATCCATCCATTTCTGTTAGTCTATCTATCCATCCATCCATCCATTCATCTCCTGTCTGTCTGTCTTGTCTATCTATCCATCCTTCCATCCATTAATCCATCCATCCGTCTCTCTCTCTATCTAGATAGACAGATAGATAGAGAGACTCATCCATCCATCTTCTGTCAGTGTGTCTATCCATCCATCCATCTATCCACTGTCTGTATGTCCATCCATCCATCCATCCATCCATCCATCCGTCCATACTTCATGCTTCATCAGTTTCATACTTCCAATTTTTAAAAAATATAATTAAAATATAAACTTGATCACTGGATATTTATATATTGAAAAATATATTGCTGATGCCATAATTAAACACACTCTCTTTAAATGTCTTCTCTCATATGT
>CM077180.1:2132309-2157309 GCA_039654105.1 Coreius guichenoti | reverse complement strand
GATCAAAGCTGAATTTATCATCATTACTCCAGTCTTCAGTGTCACATGATCCTTCAGAAATCATTCTTATATGATGATTTGATGCTCAACAAACATTTATGATTATTATCAGTGTTGAAAACAGTTTCATATTTTTGTGGAAACCATGATACTTTTTATTTTTCAAGATTCTTTTTTTTAATAGAAATGTATTTATATTTATAAATAGAATCCTTTGTAACGTTATAAATGTCTTTACTGTCACTTTTGATCAATTTAATGCATCCCTGCTGAGTAAAAGTATACATTTCTTTAAAAATATCTTACTGACCCCAAAGTTAATAATATAATATAATATAATATTAAAACCCCAAAATTTGGATGGTAATAAAATATAATATAATATAATATAATATAATATTAAAACCCCCAAATTTGCATGATAATAAAATATAATATAATATGATTTATAATATAATTGGCCATTGTTTAAATTAAGTGATAGATTTTATGTTGATCTCAGCATGGAAGGAAAGTGGACAGAGGTTCTTTTGCCCTGGGTTGAAGCTATACTCTATGTTTTAACATATGGTTTCTTTATGTACCGGAACCGTTTCCATATAAGGAACAAGGCTCTGCTAGGATTGAAGGGGAGACAGGGAATGGTCCCTGCTTTTGTATTGCAAGTATAGGATAAGGTCTTTGGGATCCCCAGGAAAGCCTGGGTACCTGACCGGAAGATGACCATATGTAGACTTGTTTTTCTATATGTATCCCATTCCTATACCATGAGCTATATGATGTATTCTCTCTCTCATTGGTTAAAACCATACTCCACCCCTTGTACTCTTTCTATATAATCTCTTCCCCTGCTAAATAAAAATGAGACTTTATACTCTCCCTCAGCGCTGAGAAATTGTTCGTTCAATTGCCAATTAAGAGGACTGGGATGAGGCACGCAAAAGGGGCAATAATCTAACATTAAGCCATAACAAAATAATTTTATATTGCATGGCTCCGACTCTTGGATGAACCTTCTGTCAGCAAATTCAGCCTACAATCTGGCTAATGAACTATATTAGTTGGCAAAAGAATTGTTTATAACTATTAGTATGGTATTATGCTTATTGTTTAAAAGCAACATGCTGCGAGAGGTCATATTGAGCCTTGTCGTCTAAAGTCTTTCTCTCTGTAGGTATTTTGAGGTGGTATCATCAGACAGGAAGACGTCTGTGTTTTTGCGGGCTAAAGATCACGCCATGGCTCAGGCCTGGTATAACGCCATCCAGACAGGAAGTGCAGCGTTACTGACAAGCGCCAAAGCCGAGCTGAAAGCCCTGCAGCCGAGCCTGGACGTCAGTCACATCGGCTGGATCATCGAGCAGGTGAGAAACACAGACATGATGAGAGAGAGAGAGGGGAATCATGCAACATGATGATTGTGTGTGTGTGTGTGTGTGTGTGTCAGGGTTCAGAGAGGCCGATACTGGCGGTGTTGACGGACAGAGATCTGCTGCTGTACACATCACTGCCCGACAGCAAAGACACTCTCAGCAGCCCCGACAAGAGCTATCCCTTAATCACCACCAGGTACACACACACTCACAATCACACACACGCACTCACACACACTCGCGCACTCACACACACTCAAACACACACTCACAATCACACACACACATGCAATCACGCACTCACAATCACACACACACACACACATGCAATCACGCACACACAATCATACACACACACACTCACACACACACTCACAATCACACACACACTCACAATCACACGCATACATACACACACACGCACTCACACTCACACACAATCACACACACACACAGTCACTCACTCACTCACTCACACACACTCAAACAGACTCACTCAAACACACACACACACACACTCACTCAAACACACTCACTCACTCACACACACACACACACACACACCCGCACAATCACACACGCACACACACTCACACACTCACTCACACACACATTCAAACACAAACACACACAGTCACTCACTCACTCACTCACTCACACTCAAACAGACTCACTCAAACACACACACACACACTCACTCAAACACACACACTTACACACACACACACATGCACAATCGCACACGCACACACACTCACGCTCACTCACACACACATTCAAACACACACACACACACACACACACACACACACTCATTCAAACACATACACACACATATACACAAACACACAGTCACTCACTCACTCACTCACTCACTCACTCACTCACACACACTCAAACAGACTCACTCAAACACACACACACACACTCATTCAAACACACACACACACACACTCATTCAAACACACACACACATATACACAAACACACAGTCACTCACTCACTCACACACACTCAGACTCACTCAAACACACACACACACACTCACTGAAACACACTTACACAATCACACACACACGCACAATCACACACGCACACACACTCACACGCTCACACACACATTCAAACACACACACACACACACACACACTCAAACAGACTCACTCAAACACACATATACACAAACACACAGTCACTCACTCACTCACTCACACACACTCAAACAGACTCACTCAAACACACATATACACAAACACACAGTCACTCACTCACTCACTCACACACACTCAAACAGACTCACTCAAACACACACACATATACACAAACACAGTCACTCACTCACTCACACACACTCAAACAGACTCACTCAAACACACACACACATACACAAACACAAACACACAGTCACTCACTCACACAGACTCAAACAGACTCACTCAAACACACATATACACAAACACACAGTCACTCACTCACTCACACACACTCAAACAGACTCACTCAAACACACACACACACACATACACAAACACACAGTCACTCACTCACTCACACACACTCAAACAGACTCACTCAAACACACACACACACACTCACTCAAACACACACACTCACTTAAACACATTCAGACACGGCATACTAATTATATGATATTATAAAATGGAAAAACCAGTGAATATTTACATTCAAATTCTAATTTATGTCCTTATAGATATTTTATTTTATTTCGATGACTTTTCATAACCTGGAATCGCATCGATTGGAATTTGCTCTGTGAATGAAATAATTAAAAATCCTTATCCTGAAATCACGAATGACTGGAAAAGTCTTGGGAATTTGCAAACCAAAAGGCGTGGGAACCTTGTCAAATGTTTAATGAACAATTACATTGATAGTAAATGTATTCTTTCTTTCATTAATTAATTCATATACACACATTCTTGGAATATTTACCATACAATTTTTTCTTCCAAAAATAAATTAATTAATTTATTTATTAAATTATTAAATTAAATTGATAGTATATGTATTTATTCTTTATTTTAACATTTATTTATAATGTTGTTTTGGTTCATTCTTGATGTTTTCTCAAAAAACAATTAATGACAGTAATATTACAATAAACAATTCTAACTAGATCTGCGATTCATTAGACAAACATGTCTCGTCCAGTCATATGTTCAGGTTCAGTAGTTCAGTAATGAGTTGAGTTGTGTGTATGCTGATATCTGCTGTGTTTGTGTCCGTCAGGCTGGTTCACTCTGGCCCGGGTAAGAGTTCCTCAGTTCACGACTCTGAGCTGACGTTCGGCCTGCGCTTGGGCACCAAACAGGGAGTGGAGACACATCTGTTCAGAGTGGACACGGCTAAAGACCTGTCCACCTGGACACACCTGCTGGTGGAGGGCTGCCACGGCGCCGCGGAGCTCGTACAGGAAGTCACCACAGGTACGGTCACCGCTCCGGTCACTGAAGTAGATGTTCTTTCCAAAGCAGAAAGAGAATAGATGAGTGAATGTCAGAGGACAAACGGCTGTGAGGCGAGGCTGGTGGGTTTGTGTGGGCTCATATCGCCCTCTGCTGGTTCAGTGATGTGCTGCACTCCAGTGTGTTTACACCAGGCAACCTATGGCATGAGATGTATGTATTTAAAGGTTCAGTGATGTGCAACCTATGGCACACGGAGGGATAATCACATATTTAATTTAAATGCATGTGGACGTACATTTTGAAGTACTTATTCCTCATAGTCACACAACCTGGTTTAATAGGTTAGGTGCTATAAATACTATTAAAATATGAGATTTTAACCTGCACTAATGTGCAAATCCGTTGCTTCTGTGATGATATAAGGTTGCTGATATAAGGTTAGACCTGGTCTTTTGTAACCTAATTATGGCTATTCATAATTTCACCCTATAGGATTCATTTTTATCATGTTACAAAAGACAAAAAAGATGGTCACTAGCACCAATATGTATACTGTGCACAGTGATTTATTTATTTAAAATGTGCAACCAGAGCACACTGTGAAATGTATCCCATAATGCAATGCATTTGATGTCCTCCTTGATATTTTATTCAGTCTGCCATAATGTTTTTGTTTCATATTTGATAACTAACTGGCCCTCACTAAATTAAACATGCGCATAATGAGGTCATGTGACAGAGTGACATACTTCTGTTTGAAATTTTTGTTGCATAATTTGTTGTTAGTGGTGCAGAAATTATAATATACTATTTTCAGTATTTATTATTACATTTACATTTATTCATTTGGCTTACTATTTTATTCAAAATGACTTACAAACTTCTATTTATGTAGTTGCTATAATGTAATTATTTTAGTATATTTATATTATTTTAATATTTATAATATAAATATTTATATTATTTTAGTATTCTTTTGTTTTTATATATATTTAAAAATTTTAGTATTATTTATATACTATTACAGTGTTTTCTTTTTTTGCAGTTTTCATTTTCATTCATTTTGTTATGTGTGTTTGTCAGCTTTATATATATATATATACTACTATTTAATTTATTTTTATTTAAATTTTAGTTATTATTTATTTCCAGTGCTTAAACTTATTTCAGTAAGTTGAAAGGCAAAATAATTTCAGATTAGTTGAAGTTTTTGTAATGTAATATTTATATTTATATTTTATTTCAGGTTTATTTAAACGTTTTGACCAGTTTTATTGTAAATAAAGCTTTTAATCCTGTGTGTTTCCTGTAGCGTGCAGCTGGAATGGGAAGTCGTGTATGTTGAGCGTTCACATAGACAAAGGCTTCTTGCTGTTCACGGAGGAGGCCGGCGTCAGGAAGAACGTCCTTCTCCAGCAGCCGTTCGAGCGCCTGCGCATGTCCTCAGACGACGGCGTCCGTATGATGTTCCTCGACTTCGGAGGCCCAGAACCCGAGATTGTGAGACACGTTTTTACACTTTTCACCTGCTCGCTTTACAATGATTTGTTCTGCCTTTACGAAGCTGCTTACTCCTTCCTAGAGCTGCACGATTCTGAACAGACAACTAAACAAAATATAATGTAATTTACTAGAGGTTCTGACAAAATGTTAATTGCTGCAGTCTATTTAAAATGTTTAATTAATCTGAATTATTTAGAAAAAATCGGTTTGAGTGAATGATTCAATGACTCGCTCATAAAGAATTCACTTGTTTCATTACTGGATGAATCAGTGTTTTTGAACAAATCTCTTGAATGAATGATTCAATGACTCACTCATAAAGACTTCACTTGTTTCATTACTGGATGAATCAGTGTTTTTGAACGAATCTCTTGAATGAATGATTCAATGACTCACTCATAAAGACTTCACTTGTTTCATTACTGGATGAATCAGTGTTTTTGAACAAATCTCTTGAATGAATGATTCAATGACTCACTCATAAAGACTTCACTTGTTTCATTACTGGATGAATCAGTGTTTTTGAACGAATCTCTTGAATGAATGATTCAATGACTCACTCATAAAGACTTCACTTGTTTCATTACTGGATGAATCAGCATATTTGAACGAATCTCTTGAATGAATGATTCAATGACTCACTCATAAATACATTACTTGTTTCATTACTGGATAAATCAGCGTTTTTGAACAAATCTCTTGAATGAATGATTCAATGACTCACTCATAAATACATTACTTGTTTCATTACTGGATGAATCAGCATTTTTGAACGAATCTCTTGAATGAATGATTCAATGACTCACTCATAAATACATTACTTGTTTCATTACTGGATAAATCAGCGTTTTTGAACAAATCTCTTGAATGAATGATTCAATGACTCACTCATAAAGACTTCACTTGTTTCATTACTGGATGAATCAGTGTTTTTGAACGAATCTCTTGAATGAATGATTCAATGACTCACTCATAAATACATTACTTGTTTCATTACTGGATGAATCAGCGTTTTTGAACGAATCTCTTGAATGAATGATTCAATGACTCACTCATAAATACATTACTTGTTTCATTGCTGGATGAATCAGCGTTTTTGAACGAATTTCTTGAATTAATGTTTCAATGAAAAATACATTTTTTAACAGTCACTTGTCGCCACCTACTGGCATAACGATGTAATAGATACATACATTGATACAACAGTTGAGATATTGATTAGATCTCATGTGATTTTGTCTCTCTTCTAATACCTCTCTTTCTTTCTGCTGGTTTTCAGCAATTGGACCTTCACTCGTGCCCTAAAACCATCGTCTTCATCATTCACTCTTTCCTGTCGGCCAAGGTTAAGCGACTAGGGCTGTTGGCATAACGGTGGACCACCGGACATCAAACCAAATCTTCCATCACAGACTGTCACGGGTCAGTGCTCAGACACGGACGGCCAAAACCTAAAGCCATTCAGTGATGATTTCTCTGTGTTTTCCTCATAGCTCTGTCCTCTTTCATTCTTTCTCATTTTATTGGTTTGTATCTCGGCTAAACTTTATGAATGTTTAAATACATAATCACATTAATCATATGTTTTCAGAGCGGCAACAGAAACAAAACAAGATATTAAACTCTGTTCCCCAGACAGCAACATAGTGTCTGCCCAGATCTGAGCTGACACTATGTTGCTGTCTGGGAACCTAGTGAGTCTACTAAGGCAGCATCCAGTCTGAACTGATTTGAGATGCACTAGATAGGCAGCACCTCTGGATGCTATACAGCATAGTGTTCTTCATGTGAACTGTGTGTTATTATGTTTTGACATTGACATGTTGCTAAGATAAAACAACAGCATAAAATTATGCAATAAGCATAAAAATAAACATAAAATAGTCCATTGTAATTTCAAGTAAAATAAATTTAAATTCAATGATTATAATTAAATCACTAAACTTGATACTTTTCATTGTTTAATTAGGGGTTCAAGTACGTAGCGCTGAAACCCTATTGTAATTGTTAACTTTTCCAAGGATCAGCATTCTCCCCTAAAACTGATCGGGCAGACCAAACCGTAAGTCGTAGAGACTTGAAACTTTGAGGGCTGGTAGTACTCACACCGCCTACAACGTCACCGAGGCTCGCCCCGATCGGCCTGACGGGGGCGCTACAGCGGTCAAAAGTACCAAATGGCTCATAACTCCTAAACCGTTAGGCGTAGGCTCAAGTGTCTTATATCGTTGGAATCCGTGGCTCAGGACAGACAAACATTTTTTGTCATTTGGAGAAATTTTTGAGAAATTTTGGATTTTTTTGTAAAACCTACTTTTGCGAAAAATTCGAAATTTCGATTCACGGTTGCTAAGTGGAGCAAAATGTTTGATGTGACCGGGCCACTTTTACTAAAATGGCTATAACTCGCGAATGGAATGAGATATTTTCGCTAAACTTGGGACACATGTGTATGAGCTCAATCTGAGGTCACATGAAAAAAATCGCGATGATTGGCCACTTGGTGGCGCTATAACAGGAAAAAAACATGAAAATGGCTATAACCGCACCCAACCGTTAGTCCGATTGACTTGAAAATTGGCATGCAGTGTCTTTGTCCAAGGTGCCATGTCTGTATATGAGGATATTGGCCTATCTCAAAAAACATAACCGCCATCGGCCAATGAAATTTGAGCATCTATTAGACAAGGTTAGCAAAGGCCGATCGAAATTAAACTCGGTATGTGTCATCGGCACGATGCCCTGAAGGAGCCTGAGAAGTTTCGAGCCAGTGCTTTTCATGGGAATCGCCTCCTTAGCCTCCTGAATCCTTGCCGAGTCCAACGATACCAAACATGCCAGGTTTCGCCTTATGGCTTGTGCAACGGTGTGATTTAGCGCTTAAAAAACTTTTGCGAATATCTTTGAAACCGTCAGTCTGATCGAGACGAACCCACTGCAGGAAATTCTAAAAAATAGGTCGATAGCTAAACAATAATGCCCAAATGTCAAAATTTTGATTGGAATTGGCAAAAATTGCCAATCAATGTCACCCATGGGTTATTTTTATGCTCTCATAAATATAAGAGTTTATATCTTCAAAACAAAATGAGATATTTACACCAAATTTTACACACATGTGTATGGCCACACTCTGAGGACATCTAAAAAAAGTGGTGGAGATCGGGCAAGAGGTGGTGCCATAACTGTCAAAAAAACTTTTAAAACCATATTTTTCCTTAGTAAATTGCCTGTATTGGCTGTAAATGGTCTTTTCCATCTATGATCTAAGTGGTTACATGCTTACTAAATAAAACATAATATCTTTTTACGCATGTGCTTAAAGGCCTTAAATGCTTAAACCCGATAATTGCTGCTCGCAGCTATATTTATTTATTATAATTTCTCTCGCCATATCGCCATCTTATATAGATTTCCCCCCCCAAGCGATTCTGTACTCAAATTTGCTGCTAGCCTTCCAATGATGCCTTAAAATGCTGTCTAAGTAGGCAGCTCAATAGGTTTTGAACAGAGTTTTTGTTGATATTCCAGTTGTGTGAGACTGTGAAAAACACTGCTCTGATCATAGAAAGGGCTTTAACGTTTGGCAGCTGAGAGCGGTTTGAGAATTGAAATCTCAAATCCTTCTACAGTGAGAAATAACTAATTTGACTTGCTTCTGATTTTAAATATAACCTTTTTAAGACACGTCGTCTTCCAGAATATCTACTATGAATCTATGCATCTGTGAAGAGAGAGAGTCAACCTGCCAAACCCTTACAAAACATACCGTGGTAGTACCATGGTACAGTGATGGATTCAATACTGTGGTTCTTGATGGTTATCATATTCATATACCATATGATATATGGATTTTGTATATGGTTATGTCTCACTCTTTGTTTATTTTACAAGCCAAAACTACAAATAAAACCTTCAACTGAGAATTGTAATTCAGATTTAAAATGGGACAAACCTTCACTAGAAGTTATGGAAGCTTGTTTCCGCCACAGAATAAAAAAATAAAAAAGGACATTGCGACTTTTTATCTCACAATTCTGACTATATCTCAATTCTGACTTTATATCACACAATTCTGACTTTATATCTCTCAATTCTGACTTTATATCACACAATTCTGACTTTATATCTCACAATTCTGACTTTATATCTCTCAATTCTGACTTTATATCTCTCAATTCTGACTTTATATCTCACAATTCTGACTTTATATCTCTCAATTCTGACTTTATATCTCTCAATTCTGACTTTATATCTCGCAATTCTGACTTTATATCTCACAATTCTGACTTTATATCTATTGAGCGTTTACATCTTGCAGTTCTGAGAAAAAATGTCAGAATTGTGAGATGTAAACGCAATTGTGAGATAAAAAGTCGCAATTATCTTTTAAAATGTTTTATTCCGTGGGGGAAACAAGCTTCCATAAGAAGTGGTTAGATCTGAGAAATGCTTGTAATTCAGTTTGTGGATTGAATTCATGTTAAAAAATAACTAAGTTATACTGACCTCTAGTGGGCATGATGAGCATTACTAGCAGCCCACATTGTCTGACCTCTCTGTCTGTGTTCAGAATAGCATACTATCATTCTGCTCATACTGTATACTGTGCACAGTATGTTCATTTTCTGCATGCATATGTATTACTGTATGTACTACAACATGCGACAATTGCCAAAATGAGCACAGAAACCTCTATACCACAATGCACTTCACTTTACCTTCCATTTCCATTGTGATAAATGCAGTGGATTTTGAATTTCATCATTTGATCTGACACCTAAAAGTGAAACGTTCAAAACATAATTTTTTTTTCTTAGTTATGTGAATGCACTCTAAAAAATGCTGTTTGGGTCAAATATGGACAAACCCAGCCATTGGGTTAGATTTTTACATTAGATTTTAGACGGTTTTGTTTGTCCATATTTGACCCAAATGTGGGGTAAAATAACTGAGCATTTTTTAGAGTGAGAAAACATTAAGGGAATGTTTTCTCTGCTTTCTCATTTTGCAAGTATTATGGGAATGTTACTTTTGAACGTTCTCTGAACCATCTGAAAAAAAAAGGCTGTAAATAGTAATATTTGAAAAACATTGGAATAACATCCAACTAAAATGTTTCGGAAAAACGTATAAATAACATGTTTGTTCTAATGTTTTGATAACATTATTAAATACCAGATAACATTGAATAAACATTCTATTAACGTTACTGAAAGCACCTTGCCAGAACGTTCTGAGAACGCCTGGTTCTTCTGAGATAAGCAGAAATTACATGCAACAATAAAAATGTTTATTGTTGCACAATGCATACTGTTTTCAAATATGCTAGTACTCTATTCTGAACACAGCCTCTTTCATGCAATCCCGTCTTGTTTTGTGGTTTTTCTTTCTTTTGAACCTTCTTTTGAACTGATTTGTGTGAATAATGACGGATGTGCAGTGACGTTCAGCCGTATTCCTCAAGGATGTCTTCCTGTTTTCACATGTTTTGTCTCATTACATTGTGACGGCGATATGCACATGTGTTCTGCTCAGAGAGGTACTTTCACAACCAAACTGTCCCAGCTTGCTGAGGTGGAAAATATCCTTCATGTGGCCTTTTTTACACTCTACTAAATTTTAATATATAATTCAAACTAAACTATATTCAATCTATGTTAGCTATCAAAAGGAAAATCATTATATCCTTATTTAAACAGTGCCTTTTAGGGTTGTTTGTATATAAAATTGCAATAAATATAACTGTTGACTTGATCCTCGCTGGAGTTTTATTAGGTTGTGGGTCATTTCCAGGGAACGCTTTCACTCATATATGGTCAAGAACACGGATGAGAAGCGCAATAAAACACACGGCAAACCAAACACAATCCACCAACCGGCTTTTGAGGGAAGAGATTCACTGCAGTGCCCACTGGATAGTGAAAGAGTCACTTTGGATGTTTCTTTTAAAATTTCTTAGAAAAAAATGAATGTGAATTGCATTCTTTTCTTTTGATTGCAAATTTGCTCAGAACGTGCTCTCAAGGTTATGAACAAACATTCTCAAAACGTTAGCACAAAACATTATTTATACATCGTTCATGGAATATTCAAAAGTAACGTTCTCATAATGTTTGAAGAATGATAGAATGGAATGTTTTCTTAACTTTCATATAACCAGTGAAAAGAATATTTTAATTTCAATAAAAGAATAAAATTGTTGTTGTTGTTAATTTAATAATACAATTAAATAGAATTAAAAAAAAATATATATATATATATATTAAAAAAAAAATGTAATTTTTTTTGCATTTTATAAAAAAATATGACAATGAAAAGAATATATAATTTAATTCCAATAAAATAATAAAATTGTTGTTGTTGTTGATGTTATTATTTGAATAAGAAAATAAAATTGAAAGTAATTGAAAGTAAAAAATAAATGAAAAAATAAAAATGTAATATTTTTAGCATTGTAGAAAAAACTACATATGACAATAAAAGAATATTTTAATTTCAATAAAATAATAAAATTGTTATTATTTTAATAATAATATTAAATAGAAAATAAATAAATAAATCAAAATAATAATGAAAAAATAAAAATGCATTTTTTTGTATTTTAGAGAAAAACTACATATGACAATAAAAGAATGATTTTTTTTTTAATAAAATAATACAATTGTTATTTTAATAACAAAATGACAGAAAATAAAATAAATAAATAAATCAAAAATAGTCATGAAAAAACTACACGACATTGAAAGAATATTTGAATTTAAAAAATATTGTTGTTATTACTATTGTAATAATAAAATGAAATAGAAAATAAATAATCAAAAATAGTAATGAAAAAAATATTTTTAGCATTTTAGGAAAAAATGAAAGAATGATATTTTATTTTCATGAAAGAACAATATTTTATTATTATTATTATTTTAATAATACAATAAAATAGAATAAAATTAGGCAAAATTGGATAAAAATGCTAGGCTAATAATGAAAAAAAATGTAAAACATACAATACAATGCAATGTTTATTCATATAGTACAATTTAAAAACAACCGAAGTTGACCAAAGTGCTGTACAAAAAAATACAGAAGAAAACCAATAGTAACGACACAAAACAAGATTACAAACAAATAAAAGACGATAAAAACACAAGCTGTAAAATAGGTGGAGTGCATAACAGACTCAAACATTATTTTAACGCTAAAGAGAGTCACATCTATCATGATTTGAGTCAGTCGTGTCCAAAGCAAACGTGTTCAACGTTCAATAACATGTTTAAGGACATTTATTTATTCTTCATATTGAGTCAGATCTGACTCATAGCTTTTTAGCTTTTCTAGAGAATAAACATTTCCTACAGAAAATAATTATATTTCTGAACATTAAAGTGGGTGAAATGAAGAGTGCATGTATATTTGGGACAATATTGATGGATAATAACACTGTGTTATCAGAGCAATTAATCAAGGGTCACTCAAAACCAACCAACACAACAAACATAACACACCTTTACCCGGCAACCGTCGGCATGGCAACTGAGATTGGCAGCAGGCCGCTGTGTTCTATCAGTTAGCTGGAAAATTGAGATGAGAGAAGAGAGAGATGATTAGATAAAAACTGGAAAGCACTCAGGAGGCAGAGAACAGAGAAAATTGGTGCATTAAGAACCTGCCAGGAGCCACATGTCTGTGAGCTTTGTTCTGATGAATCAAATGAATCACTGATTCATTCTGAACGATGCTTCTGTTCTGTTCGCGTGTGAAGTGTTTTTAAATCGCTGAAAATGCTGAATTCGAGCTTGACATGGATTGATTTGCAATGAAATATAGATGAATTCTATACAGAGCTCGGTTTAGATTTGTTTATGAGATGTTTCAAGCTTATGTTTTTTATTATTGCAGAATTCTTTTTATAATTCACTGATTCTTGAGATAAGGGACAAAACATGTTCTAGATGTTAAAAAATAAAAACTAACACTACATTATTAAAAGTTTTGTAGACAAAGGTCTCAGATAATGAACCATGTTAGGGAACAGGCTTATTTCTAAATATTTTTTCTAAAAAATTATATTTATTCACTCCATAACTTAATTTGTCAACTCCGTCAGACACACTAAAAAGCATGCTAATTTAATTTAATCCATCCAAAAACGATGTAAAATCTTCAGTTATGTAATATTGGTTCCCTTTCGTTCAGTCACTCCGAGTAACGTCAGTGACTGACGAATGGGGGTTTCGCTTAGAAGCCTATCATCTTCGAGATCTAGAAAACGCCCAATGGCAGCGCCAATGCCATGGGCATGCGGAATTTGCATAGCGTAACTCCGCCCCACAGCGTGGGTATATAAGGAAGTACGCTGGCAACATCGCATTATGTTTTTGCTTCGGAGCCAAGAGTATCTCTTCACTCCTCAAGCCTTCTGAGTATCGTCAGCTTCTTCGAGACGAACAGCTTTCCAGTTGGTGTTGGTGTGACGGCGTGTTCCAGCGATCGTTTACTGCCTGCCTGCTGATCTGTGCAGTGGTCTGCATTCAGCCGGTATTCGGTCCCTGGGCGCTTCGGCATCACTGCGAAGCTTCCTCTCTTAAAAGAGCTCACACTTGGCACGTCTTTTTCAAGATGTCTCGCCAGTGTGCTTCTGGGTGCGGTCGATATCTGCCGCCCTCTGATGGGCACAATCACTGCCTGATGTGCTTGGGCTTTCAGCATGCTCAGGCAGCGTTTGTGGATGAGACATGTTCCCACTGCGGGGACATGCCCATCTCGGTGCTGCGGTCGAGACTCAATGAGCTCCGTAATAGAGTGAGAGTCCCCTCTGCCACACCCCAATCTGCGGTCTCTACGCGAGGCAGCACTTTGGCTGGTGGCCAGGGTGACCTGAGGGTGACGGTGTGGAACAAAGCCCCGACGCTCATGCCTCGGACCACACCCCCCTCTAGCGCACCGTTCCCGCCGTGCGCTCAGACTGAGACACCGGAGCCGGCTCCTGCTGTTCCGAGTGTGTCGTTTGGCGCCGCAGAGGACGAGCGTATGTCGATCGCCGCATCACAAGGTGGGCTGGAGTCCTCCGAGGATGATGATTCGGCTGTGCTGCCGCCTTCCGGTGTGCCAGCATTGTCCGAGTCGGACCCGGAGTTGACAGCCATGCTTTCCCGGGCAGCCGCGAGTCTCGGGTTGGAGTGGAACCCTCCACCCCGTCCTGAACGCTCGCGGTTGGACGATTGGTTTTTGGGGGCGCCGCGTTCTGACACCCGTCAGACCACGCCCCCAATACCTTTTTTCCCCGGAGGTGCATGAGGAGGTCACGCGGTCCTGGAAGTCCCCGTTGTCTTCCCGTGACCGATCGGCGGCCTCCTCCACCTTCTCTGCCCTCGATGGGGCCGCGGCCAAAGGGTACACTGGGGTTCCCCCGGTTGAACGCTCTGTTGTGATGCAACTGTGTCCGCAGAGTGCTTCAACGTGGCGTGGCGACCCTAAGCACCCCTCCAAAGCCTGTAGTTTCACATCAACCTTGGTGGCGAAATCCTACAGAGCTGCGGGGCAGGCTGCCGCCTCTTTGCATGCCATGGCCATCCTTCAGGCCTACCAGGCCCGGATGCTCAAGGACATGCACGAGGGTAGAGCTGACCCAGGGCTCAGAAATGAGCTGCGTGCCGCCACCGACCTCGCCCTCCGGGCGACGAAGGTGACCGCACGCTCCCTGGGCCAGGTGATGTCCACAGCAGTGGTCCAGGAGAGACACCTATGGCTCAACCTGGCTGATATGCGGGACGCCGAGCGGACTCGTCTCCTCGACGCTCCCATATCCCAGGATGGGCTATTCGGCGGCGCGGTTGAGAACTTCGCCCAACAGTTCTCAGCCGCCCAAAAGCAGACTGAGGCCATCAAGCACGTACTGCCCCGGCGGCCAGCTGCTGCTTCCACCCAGCCGCCGGCACAGTTGCCTCAGTCTGCTCGCCGCCGAGGGCGCCCTCCCGCGGCTCCCGCCCCTCCCGCGCCACCCAAGCAGCAGCCTCCACCTGGGCCGCGCCGTGGAGGACGCCGTAGGAAGGCGCCCCAGTCCGCGCCAGCCCCGCAGCCCGCCAAGCGCCAGGCTAAGCGGCGCTCCTGACGCGGACAGCTCAGGGATGGGCAGTTCTTTCCAGGAGATGGTAGCAGGACCACTCCTTCCCCCGGTGGAGGGCCGGGGGAGAATCCTTTGTTCCGCTGCTGGCCCCCGGGTCAGCAGCACCCTTTTATGGTTAAAGAAAGAACTGACATACCCATCCCTGAGTGACCAGAGACCGATGGCAGTGTGCGCCGCCCCCGGGCCACGCCACTCTCGTCCCTCTCTGACGCCAGTCTCCTCTCAGAGCAGACCCCAGTGGAACGCGCGTCCTTCCCTGGTCTCCTCTGTCAGGACGCGGCTGATGACCGTGCCCCCACACCGGGACGCTACGCCTCCCACGTCTGGGCCGGTCACGCCGCCTCGCTGCCCCACCCGGGGTACGTCTATGGTTCGCATGACCCCGCTGGTGCAGTTTCTGGGAGCCTGGCTTCAGCTCCCTGGACTGTCCCGCTGGGTCGCGAAGACCATCAGGCTCGGCTATGCGATTCAGTTCGCTCAGGCTCCTCCTCGTTTCCGGGGAGTCCGATTCACCATAGTGGGGCCCAATGCCCCCCTCATGCGTGCGGAGGTTGCTACCTTGCTGGCGAAGGGTGCGATCGAGCCTGTCCCTCCAGCCGAAATGGAGTCCGGCTTCTACAGCCCTTACTTCATTGTACCCAAGAAAACCGGTGGGTTACGACCGATCCTGGACCTGCGCGTCCTGAACCGATCCCTTCACAGGCTTCCGTTCAGGATGTTGACAGCGAAACGCCTTTTCGAATGCGTTCGTCCAGCAGATTGGTTTGCAGCGATCGACCTGAAGGACGCCTACTTCCATGTCTCCATTCTTCCTCGACACAGACCGTTCCTACGGTTTGCTTTCGAGGGGCGGGCATACCAGTACGCGGTCCTCCCATTCGGGCTAGCTCTGTCCCCTCGCGTCTTCACGAAGATTGTCGAGGCAGCCCTTGTGCCACTCAGGCAACACGGGGTTCGCATCCTGAACTACCTCGACGACTGGCTGATCCTCAGCCACTCTCAAGAGCAGGTGTGCGAACACAGAGACCTGGTGCTCCAGCACCTAGCCCGTCTGGGCCTTCGGGTCAACTGGGAGAAGAGCAAACTCTGCCCAGTGCAGAGGATCTCTTTTCTCGGTATGGAAATCGACTCGGTCGCCATGTGTGCGCAGCTTACGAGCGAGCGCGCGCAGTCACTGCTGACTTGCCTTCGTCAAATCGAGAGCAAGAGTGCGGTTCCACTGAAGTTATTTCAGAGGCTCCTGGGGCATATGGCATCTGCAGCCGCGGTAACGCCGCTCGGTTTGCTTCATATGAGACCGCTTCAGCACTGGCTTCGCGATCGAGTCCCGAGATGGGCATGGCAGTCGGGCACGCTCCGGGTCCCAGTGACTCGGGCCTGCCTGCAGACCCTCACCCCGTGGTCGAACCTCAGTTTTCTACGGGCCGGTGTGTCCTTAGAACGAGTTTCCAGGCATATTGTTGTGTCAACAGATGCCTCCACCACGGGCTGGGGTGCCATGTGCAATGGACATGCTGCCGCGGGCTCCTGGACAGGACCCCAGCGCCTCCTGCATGTCAATTGCCTCGAGTTGCTGGCAGTACGGTTCGCCCTGCACCGCTTCCGAGCGCTGCTCAAGGGTCAACACGTGCTAGTCCGGTCAGACAACACGGCCACAGTAGCGTACATCAACCACCAGGGTGGTCTGCGTTCCCGCCGCATGTCTCAACTCGCCCGCCATCTCGTCTTATGGAGTCAGAAGCACCTGAGGTCCCTTCGTGCCATCCATATCCCGGGAGTCCTGAACCGTGCAGCCGACGAGCTCTCACGGCTTCAGCCACTTCCTGGAGAATGGAGACTCCATCCCCAGACGGTTCAGCTGATTTGGGAACAGTTCGGCGACGCACAGGTAGATCTGTTTGCCTCCCACGACTCTTCCCATTGCCGCCTGTTTTATTCCCTGTCCGAGGGCCCCCTCGGCACGGACGCTCTGGCGCACAGCTGGCCGCGGGGCCTCCACAAGTATGCGTTTCCCCCAGTGAGCCTTCTTGCACAGCTTCTGTGCAAGATCAGGGAGGACAAGGAGCAGGTCCTTTTGGTCGCCCCGTATTGGCCCGGCCGGACCTGGTTCTCCGAACTCGTACTCCTTGCGACAGCCCCTCCCTGGTCGATTCCTCTGAGGAAGGACCTCCTTTCTCAGAGACGGGGCACCCTTTGGCACCCGCGTCCCGATCTTTGGAACCTCCACGTGTGGCTCCTGGATGGGACGCGGCAGGTTTGAGTACCCTACCACCTCAGGTGGTGGCTACCATCACTTCCGCTAGGGCCTTGTCTACTCGACACGCCTATGCGTTGAAATGGAACCTCTTCGTCACCTGGTGTTCTTCTCGCCAAGAAGACCCCTGGAAATGCCCGATCGGGTCCGTGCTCTCATTCCTCCAGGAAGGGTTGGAACGAAGGCTGTCTCCTTCCACCCTCAAGGTTTATGTGGCCGCTATTTCTGCCTACCACGACCTTGTGGAG
This sequence comes from Coreius guichenoti, assembly GCA_039654105.1. Lineage (NCBI taxonomy): Eukaryota > Metazoa > Chordata > Actinopteri > Cypriniformes > Gobionidae > Coreius > Coreius guichenoti. The sequence continues at coordinate 2,139,379 of CM077180.1, read as the reverse complement.
ACGAAAAAGGTAAGTCAGCACGACCTGGTCATCAGGTTCCTGAGGGGAGCGAGGAGACTGAATCCTCCTCGCTCTCCCCTCGTACCCTCTTGGGACCTCGCAGTAGTCCTAAGCGCTCTGCAGAGGGCTCCCTTTGAGCCATTGCGGTCAGTCGAGCTTAAGTTCCTGTCTATGAAGACAGCGCTCCTGACCGCCTTGGCCTCCATCAAGAGGGTAGGGGACCTGCAGGCATTTTCGGTTGACGAAGCGTGCCTGGAATTCGGGCCGGCCAACTCTCACGTGATCCTGAGACCCCGGCCTGGATATGTGCCCAAGGTTCCCACCACTCCCTTCAGGGACCAGGTGGTGAACCTGCAAGCGCTGCCTTTGGAGGAGGCAGACCCAGCCTTGGCACTGCTCTGTCCAGTACGCGCCCTCCGTGCTTACGTAGACAGAACGCAGTGTTTCAGGACCTCAGACCAGCTCTTTGTCTGTTATGGTGGGAAGCTGAAGGGAAAGGCTCTCTCCAAGCAAAGGTTGTCTCACTGGATAGTGGACGCCATTGTTTTGGCTTACCAAACGCAGGGGCGCCCATGCCCCCTTGGGGTCAGGGCTCACTCCACCCGGAGTGTGGCCTCCTCTTGGGCTCTAGCGCATGGCGCCTCGCTGACAGACATTTGCAGAGCTGCAGGCTGGGCGACACCCAACACATTCGCCAGATTCTATAATCTTCGAGTGGAGCCAGTGTCCTCTCTTGTACTCGCCTCTACTAGTGGCCGGTAATGGACTAGGCTCAGGTGTCTTCGCTTGCTCGCCATTCCACTCCACGGACTGGATACGTGCGATATTTTCCTCAGGTAGTTTCCCTGAAGCCCTGAGTTCCTCCAGCACCGTTGATGCCGACACCAGTACGTCTGCCCACTCGCTCAGGCCCTCGTGTTGGCTAGGTGCCACCGTGTGCATGGTTCCCCCGTTGGGCGACCCCCACATGTGTATTCCCACTGTAAGTCTCCCTGAGCAGGTGTCTTTCCCTTGGCAAGCCCCTTGCCACCCCTGGGGGTAAAATTCTTCCACCTTCGGCTGGTTACCCCAGAGTTTCCCATATGTAGCCCTGAGCGGGTCATATGTGTTCTTAAGTCCTCCCTACGGGTAGGCATTTGGCGCATACTTCCACCTGGAATATGCTTCCCAGTGTACCTTGGTATTCCTGTGTTAAGTGGGAGTCCTTCGTCCGTACTAGCTTACGACAGGGAGCTCACGCTTACGCAGGGCACTGGATGACAGCCGAGTGGCGTGATTATATTGGGACCCCCATTCGTCAGTCACTGACGTTACTCGGAGTGACTGAACGAAAGGGAACGTCTCGGTTACGTATGTAACCCTCGTTCCCTGAGGAGGGAACGGAGACGTAACGTCCCTCTGCCACTTCCGCTGTACCGCTGGAACAGCCGGGAGTTCAGTCTTGGCTCCTCAGCAGGTAAACATAATGCGATGTTGCCAGCGTACTTCCTTATATACCCACGCTGTGGGGCGGAGTTACGCTATGCAAATTCCGCATGCCCATGGCATTGGCGCTGCCATTGGGCGTTTTCTAGATCTCGAAGATGATAGGCTTCTAAGCGAAACCCCCATTCGTCAGTCACTGACGTTACGTCTCCGTTCCCTCCTCAGGGAACGAGGGTTACATACGTAACCGAGACGTTTTCAGTAAAGGAGCTAAGTCATAAAATACATTTTGTGTTTATTGTTTGTTTGTTTTCACACTATTATGAACAACCCAGTTTCTAAATTCCTTAATTCTCCTCCCTCCTTTTAATATTAAATGTATATCACCAATGTTCTTAGTTAATTAAGACATAATATCATGTAGTTTTGATATTAAATTTATTTATTTTGATAAACCATTGATGTTTTAACATTTTTACACAATAAATTGGAAAAAATAATAAGACATTTCTTTCAAAATTAACAAAAACCTTCACCTGATGGTGTTGACAAATACTGACGGTGTTGAGCTGGGGCCAAATATACAGTAAATGTAAATATAATCATGAAACAGCATTAGAAGAATTCCCCATATGCAAAAAACTTATTAAATCACATTATACAGACTTTTTGTGAGCACTTGTCAACCATCAGACATAAAACCTGACTGAGCTGACAAAATTGATTTTTTTTCCCACCTTGACCACGTGTTCTACAGTGGAGCATATAGTTTTTTTCCTCAGTTGTAGCTGCCTTAATAAACATATAAAAATGGCAAGATTTATCCCACAACTATTTACAGAAACTATTACACTGCGATGACGGAGTTGGCATGTTAAGGCTGTGACCGCAGAGACTTCAATATTGTTTGTTTAAAATATTAAAAAATTTATAACTTCCAGGACTATGTGTCCTACTGTGAGGTCCACAATGAGCAGGAAATGGTAAACACTCCTCAGAGTTAAAGCTGCCCACGGCACTGCCTGATTTATTCAGAATTATAAAAAAATCCTGACGGAGTTGACGCAAAGTGAGGACACAACTTTTATAGCTATTTTTTAATGGAAAATATAATTCAATATTTACTTGTTGTATTGTTTGATATCTTAAAGTTCTCCGCCTTTTAATGTAACTGTGTATTTTTGTTGCATTTTTAAACACTTTGGCAGTTTTACATTGTGACCCTAATGCTGAGGACAGGTTAGATTACATGTGTTTCCAAGTATAAAGTGTGCTTTTAAAATAATACTAAAGAAATTATTTAAAAGAATAAGCAATGAATGTCCTGAGTATAAATAGGGCTTTTGTGTTTGGGACATGTTTTGTCCGTTATCTCAAGAATCAGTGAGTTTATAAAAGTTACACATTTTTCATAATTTGTTTTTTCCCTAAAGGCCTGTTTATAATGTCTGTCAATATTTTGAGTATAGCAGATATTATACCATAAGATATACTATAAGAACATATGTTATAGTTATAATTAGTTATTTTTTTAGTTTGAGACTAATTTATAAATGTCTTAAGGCCCGTTCACACCAAGAACGATAACTATAAAGATAAATATATTAGTGTCCACACTAGCGTCGTTCTGTTTATTTTAAGCGCTGCAGTTTTGTCGTCTGTCTCTTTAAATGCTCGAGCTCGTTTACAGCAGGATGGATTCTGATTGGCTGTCGATGTTTTTATCGTTTATCAGCTGGATAAAATCGTTCTGAAAGTGATTGCGGTGTTATATCGTTTCTCTGTGCTGTTATCGTTATAGCTGTGGTGTAAACTCTGCTGTTCTTTAATATTTTTTAGAACTGTATCTTTATCGTTATCGTCCTTGGTGTGAACGGGCCTTTAATGTCTTTGCGTTGGATATCAAGTGTCATTTACTTTTACAGATTTTGACAGACAGTAAGCACACTTTTCTAGTTAAGTTTGAAATGCTGAATTGAAAATTAAATTACGTTATTAAAGGGGCTATATGTAAGAATTTCCATGTAATGACTCGGGATGTTTTTGCCGGGAAAATCAAAAGGATGTGAGGGTTACGCGCGCTCCCGAGAGACTCTCTTCAATGACACAAGAAACGAACTAAATGTTCAGGATAATGCAGAAAGAGTAATGTAATGTAATGTCAATGTTTCATGCAAAGAAAATGGATGAATTCAAACTAGAGTCTTAAATATAGGCTACTTTATAATCAAACTATCATAACAGTGTAATTTTAATTAGCTCTATCGACATGATGCCGGTGAATCGCAGAGCCATTGCAAACATATCCACATCGCTGTGATCAGATGCTTTCTGAACTGCTGTCGTTGTTGTTTATTTGGTTATTGAGAGGAAAGCACGTTGCATATATTTCATATATTATTCATCTAACCGTCGCTCTCAGCAGCGTGGACGGCGTTGGGATGTTCGCTGCAAAAGTATTTCAAACTTTTTTTACTTCTAAGCGAAGAACGAAAAAGAATTTCGGGGTCTTGAATCACGTTCAGTTTTTTGTATTTTATGTGACTGATTTTGCTCGTCTGAGGCTAGCTCACGTCACTAAAGTGAATAGTTCACCAAAAAATGAAAATTCTGTCATTAATTCCTCACCCTCATGTCGTTCCAAACCCGTAAGACCTTCGTTCATCTTCGGAACACATATAATATTTTTTTGATCCATAGAGATATATACATAGTTTCCGCATTCGACCGCTCCAGACACGCCCGCTATCTTGTAACGGTCAGCGTGTCGTCACTCACAGTTAGAATCAATGATGCCATAACATTGAGCAGCTTCTGGTTGTGCAACCGCCAAGATTAAAACTCCATAAGACACAGGATATCCTTTCACAGGTGAGAGTGTGTTTTTACATGTATTAGGGTGAATGACGGATAAGGAAAAAAATAAAACTAGCAAAAAATTCAAATTTTATGACTTTCTATACTTATTAGAGTGTTGTGTATGTAATGCAATGACATGTACTCATTTTAAGAATGTAATCAACCATTTTTTTGGTGAATCAGATCTTTTCCCCCATGAAAATGTAATTCCTGGGTAACTGCAATGATTTTTGAAATGAATTACATTTCTACCATTGTTGGCATATACAAATGTACTGATATCCATAATTGGAGCTCAACAGACAATTAGTAGGGGAGACCGGTATAGTTATAACATGGGGAGAGTTGTAACTACCAATTCCACGAATCACAGATAAGATAGGAGTCATATGACAGTTTCAGTTTCCTCTGGCTTCCTTTACGATCCCACATGGAGGTTTTCCAGTCTGTGTTGCTATATCTCCTGAAGCTACAGCAGAAAATCTAATTCTGAGGTAAGAAAGTAAAAAGTGTTTAGTACTTCTACCGTTGTAGATAATGTTGTATGAGTTATATCAGGTCAAAGTGTAGTTTCTCTAGTAAAGAATGGTGTATCAACCTCCTGCTAATTTCAAAGCACCATGCTAATACAGCTAGCTAAACAATGAGTGACAGTGGTTGTAACACGTGTTTTGAAACAACTATCCACTTACATACAACTAAGAACATTTTTGTGATTTTAATAATTCTACAGAATGCCTGTTTATGTTAATTTGCTCTCACTCACACACACACACATACACACACACACCCATATGAATGTGCACGTACAGACATGCACAAACAAACGCAGACATGTGCATGCACAAACACACACAATATGCACATACACTCCCCATATTCACACATATTTTGTTGTTGCAGCCATTCATTTAAAATAAAACTGTTGTTGTGGCATATCACTTGGAGTACCCTTAGTTTTTGTGCATTTTGTCTTCCTGTTACAACTTACCCCAGTATGTGTTACAACCTACCAAGAAACAAAGAACCAATTAGTATTTGTCATCATCTCACAAAGTCTGTGATATAGTTGAAGAAATTTAAATTGTTGCCATTTGTAGTAGACAAATGTGGGTACTTTGCCTAAAAGTTTCAGACGTGTAGCTAAAAAAAAAAGGGTAGTTTTAGGTGCTGAAAAAAAAAGTGTTACAACCATACCCGGTCTCCCCTACTTGGAAAACTACATTTTATCACAATTAATATAATCAATTTGGGATTTCATATAGACATGGGCTCAAAAACCCCCCAAAAATGGTTAAATTAATTGCCTGTGTCATTGTTAGCCGGAATGACATTCTGTAATATTTTTCAGAATTACTATAAAAACCATCCTCATATACAGTATATACATTTTTCAAAATAATATATTAATTTCAAGATGTAACATTAACATGACGGTAATTAAAACGTAGCCTTTGTAAAAATATAAAGCAAAACATTAAATGTGCAAAACAAATTGTAAACGACTAGCATTTTTCAAGTCGTCTAGCAGCAGCGCTATCGTTTAGTTCCACTAGTCGGCTAGTCTCGCACATCCCTAATAATAACTATGCCTAAAAGTTTACAAATATTAATTAAAAACTAGATTGTTATACACATGTCATTCTGGATAACGGATGACATGTCCTGGCTAACAGGTTTTTTGTTATCCAGGAATGAGAAAACATATTTTTTCTTTATAATCAGGCACTAACTTAACCACCTGTGGAAAACTACAACTTAGCTATCATCACTTTAAGGTAATCTTTTAGATTACATTATAAATGTTTTATTAGTGTTATCCAAAAGGACACATGATATTGCTACAAAGTGCAGCAGTGACCGAAACGGTCAAAATATACTGAGCCGGCGTTCTGACGTAGAACCCGGAAGTGCTGCACTGTCTACTGCGTCAACAGCGTAGGAGACTGACATGGAAGAGAAGAAATTGTTGTTTTTATTTATTTATTTTTTGTTTGTTCTTTTGAGTTGGTTCTGTAATTCACTTTCGGTCAAAAAAGCGTTGTGGACATTCAGCTAAACATCTCCATTTGTGTTTCCCAGAAGAAACATCATAAGGTGAGGGGATGAAGACAGATCTGTCCTCGTTCATATTTTATTCTTCATATTTATATCTCATCATCTCAGAACAGATGGTTATACTGTTCAATCTGTAACAGGTGGGTTTCATTTCTCCGTAGCTCATTATCAGTCATTCTAGGCTCATTTCAGGCTCATTCAGGCTAATTATCGTTTATACATTTATTCATTCTGCACACGCTTTTATCCAAAGTGATTCATATTGCGTTGTGGTGCACATGTATATGTTTCATAGAAATAAACCCTTATGACCTTGATGTTGAATCAGTATTCTATACTGTGCACCAGTCTTAAATCTGTTCACTCTTGTTGTTTCGGTGTGGTCTTCATAATCTGTTCTTTCTGATGAAGCTGGTCAAACTAGTCAAGAAGATGATGATGACCCCCACCATGCTAATACAAGATGAAATATTAATAACAACAATAATAACATCTCATTCTCAATGATATAATAACACTGCTGATCAGAAGACCAGTATGGCTACCACATATCCGGTCTTTTTCAATGATTATTACCATTCATTATTATCAATAAGTGTCCATTATTACAATGATTCATGTTTAAACAAAAATGAGTGAAAAACAGACTCATCAAGCAGCTTTATTTCTCTTTAATGAGAAACTTGAGATTGATATTTAAAGATATAAAGATATCCCCATGAGATTTT